>CAUYPK010037056.1:0-14227 GCA_963574355.1 Loris lydekkerianus | reverse complement strand
TGCAATGGTACATTTCAAAAGTATTAAGAAATGAGTATAATTGTGATGGATGTGTTACTTAGTTCAATGTAAGCATTTCACATTGTATATCGAAGCAGTACCCTGAACCCCATAAATGCATCAATGTACAAAGTTATGATTTAATAAAAAATAATAATAATAAAAATTTAAGAAATAAATTTGTTGAAAATTGATGAATTTCTGTGTCTTTTTCTATGAAAGAATGTGTAAATAAAACCAAATTTAAAACAGATCCCTTTTACTGACTTGTGTTTAAATATTTAACTATCTGGTGAATTTTGCTATGATATATAATTCTAAATCTTGCCTCAGTTTGAATTGATTTGTATGATATATAAACAAAATAGAAAACTATGCAACATTGATGTTCATATTATTGACAAAGAAAAATATGTCTAATGAACAAAAAAGTAAAAACATAACATTTACCTTTAGTATAATAAATTTAAACATGTAAAAGGGTAAGATACCCACATATGCTTCTGAATTATTATGCTAAAACTATATGCATAGATGAAGTGAAAGATTCATATTTTTGTTGCTGCTATTTGTCATTACCAATAAGAAAAATACTGTGTTTGGGAACATGGCTCAATGTGATCATAGCTGGACAAACACTGATTATCCCTAGTTGTGATTTTGCTAAAAAGGTCCTGGAATTGTACACTTGTTTACCCTTAAGAAGAGATTTTGAATTTTGCATTTTTATAAAAATGGGAATTTCACCTTTCAGGCAAAGAACTATGAACTTTAGTTCCAAACTATAGTCAAAAATATAAAAACCCAATTAAAAAAAGATAAATTATGAGATCTAATGAGAAAACTCAGCAAGGGTACTAGAAACAATGAATTTATAAAAATCAATATATCTTTATTCTGGCCATAATCAAATAGAAAATAACATCCTCTTTACAACAAAGTATTTAAGAATCAGCCTAAGAAAGCACACAAAAGATCCTTATGGAGAATATTTTAAAATTTTAATAATTGTACATAAAGAAAAAGATATGAATGCATGGAAGTGATGACAACATAGTAAAGATGAGAATTCTCTCCAAATTAATTTGCAGACATAATAAATTTTTAAAATTTCTTGTTGAAATTCATCCCAAAATGTAAATAAAAGAACATAAATAATCATACTAACTTTGAAAAAAAGGAGCAAAAAAGGAGGACTCACTCCACCAGATGTTAACACATATCACTAAGCCTTAGTATTAAAAACAGTATAGTATTCACAGAAGAACAGAGATGTAGGTAAAATGAATAGAATTGAGCTCAACTATGCACATACATATGTGCATGTCAACAATCCTGGGTCCAGGGTTGAAGTCGATCCAAAAATTAACTGGATACACCACACACACATTCATGCACACAGCACACGCACATGTACAAAGGCATTGACTTGTGATAAAGATGGGTACCACTAAGCAAGGGGAGATGGAGAGATTAGTAGATTTTATTGTTACCACCCTGTCCAAGACACCATCATTACTCACTTTAATTCCTGCAAAAGCTTGTTCATTGGTCTTCCTGCGTTTTCCTGATTCCAGTCAGCCTAGTTAACAGTAATCCTGTTAAGATAGTCAAATTATGCTTGTGTTTTTCTAATATAAACAACTTAACATTAAGATATAAAAGACCTTTTCTAGTTCAACCGAATGAGGTGGAAAAATAATAGCTAATAATTTTGGCCCACTTCCCATGATTAGGCACTATTCAGTTTACACATATTAACTTATTTAGTCTCCACAACAAACCTAAAAAATAGGCACAGAGGTCAAATGATTTACTGAAGGTCACAAGTTACTGAACCTCTGTGTAGAGGCAGAGTTGGTATTCAAACCCTGGGATTCTGGTTCTGGAATATTTGGGCAAGGTTTATAGCACAAAAAGATTTGTTTATTAAACTTTTAGCTCCTCTATGGGGTTTTAATTAATTAGAACATTAAGTCATGATGTTCATAATTGATTTTATAGCTATTATTCAATTTTATGGTAGGAGAGAATTATTATCAAATTTATTACAAAAATTCAGCATGTTGCTTGACCATGTCCCTGCTTTCTGGTATTCGCCTCCTTTTTATCACATTGCTTTTTACATTATTCTCTTTTGCAGCATGCATGGGGGATATTTCCCTGTTTCCTTGATCTATCTCCTGGGAAATCAAACTA
Source organism: Loris lydekkerianus (assembly GCA_963574355.1). Lineage (NCBI taxonomy): Eukaryota > Metazoa > Chordata > Mammalia > Primates > Lorisidae > Loris > Loris lydekkerianus. The sequence continues at coordinate 12,028 of CAUYPK010037056.1, read as the reverse complement.
ACAAGGAGGTCTGCAGGTTCCAAGACTGTCCCTACACCTGGCTGTGATGTAGCAGCAGGTGTGGATGTGGGACAAGATATCCACTTCACAGGCTGGAAACGTAGGCTAGGGCGAGGCCGTAGAGTTGACCTGGGCTAAGGGGATTCAGTTTGCAGGACTTGGCTTATAGTTATGTTGCAGTAACCTGAAAGCCATTAAAAGGCTTTTTTTTTTTTTTAATTGTTTGGGATCATTGAGGGTACAAAGAATTTGGTTACACTGATTGCATTTTTTAGGTAGAGTCAAGCAAGGCTAGGCACAGTGGTCTACTCCTATAATCCTAGCACTTTGGGAGGCAGAGGCAGAAGGATCACTTGGGCCCAGGAATTCAAGGTTATGATGATCTATGATCAGGCCACTGCACTCCCTGGGTGACAAAGTGAGAGTATGTCTCAAAAACAAATAACAACCACCACAAAAAGGACACTTTAAAGCAGTAAGAAGAATGCAATATGTAGGACGGACTTTGTGTGTCTGTGTGTGAAAGAGAGACAGAGAGAAGATATTGAGTATGTCAAGATCCTCCTTTGTGTTGAACAAATTATGCATTTAGACAGACCCTGCCTGAAACACCTCAATTATCTAAATTATTGAAAAAGTCAGAGACATTAACCTAGCCTTAAAAACAAATATTGACCTGCATGACCATGACCTAAAGGAAAGACTTAATTAAACTGTAAACAAGAAAAATTGAATGCATCATTCACCTTTCAGGTTGAGGTTTTGGGGAGTCTGAGAAGCAGGAAAGAAATTGATGATACATTTGCTACTGGCAACCAACATTACTTCAGCTTAAATTTAATAAGTATGTATAAAGAACCATCTAGAATTATCATTCACTCCAACATTAATTGAATGTTCAATACATGTGTAGACACTGGGCTGTCTGCTTGACCTGCACTGTCTCTCTTAATCCTATCCACCTTATGCATTGAGGAATTACTATCTTCATTCTACAGAGAGGCAAAATTAGGATAAAAAATTACCTTAGGATAAAAAATTACTATGTTCATTTTATAGAGGGGCATACCTATGTAATAAGGAATTACTATCTTCATTTCATAGGTGGGGAAAGTGTTATTAAAGCCCTTCAGAGAACTTAAGACACTTGCTCCTGCTTGTAGTGAGAAAAAAAGAATTTGAAATGAAGTCCAACTCCAAAATAGGATTTATTAAAAATTTTCTTTTTGGTATCTCATGAAAGAAAAAACAAACACTGTACATACTGATCAGTGGGAGCTAAACAATGGGTACACACAGGAAGATATAATACACTTTGGAGACTGGGGTGCAGAGGTAAGAGATTAAAAATTACCTATCAGGTACAATGCACCCTCTTCAGGAGATGGGTACACTAACAGCCCTGACTTCACCACTGTGCAATTTATCCATGTATCGAAAAACCACTTGTGCCCCCTAAATCTATTGAAATAAAAAGAAATTTCTTTTAGTAATGAAAGATCTTGCTCATTTGCAAAAATAAGGTATAAGATATAATAATCAAGGGTAACAGAGTGAATGTGACCCCACTACTCACCCTAAGGATAAAATGCTGCAAACAATTTAAGTTCACTCCACTCCCTTCCTCCCTGAGGCTACCAAAAGCCTGAACTTGGTGTTCATTGCTCTTAAGTATTCCTTTGGATTTTTACTACACGTGTGTGTATACTTAAACAGTGCTTTATATTGTTTTGGCTGCTTTTATTTGTTCATTTGCTTGTTTTTAGTGACTAGATTCACTGCATTACCCAGACTGATCTCAAACTTGTGGGCTCCAACGATCTTGGACCTGGGCCACTGCATTTAGCTTTCCCTACTCATTTAAACTTTAAATAAATGGTATACTGTAAGTATCCTTTTACAATTTGCTTTTTCACTCTCCATTTTGATGAGTGAGTGAAACTTACTTGTGTTGCTAATTTTAGTTCTATTTTATTGATATTCTCTACTATATAACATGCCACTTCAGGAATATACCATGATTTATTATTCATTCTTCCATTCTTCTGTTGAAGAATATTTAAATACCTTTGGGGTTTTTTTGTCATTACAAGTAATGCTGCAATGAACATACTTGTACATTTCATCATGTTGCAAAAATTTGTCCAGAAGTAGAATTATTGGGTCATAGCACACACACATCTTCAAATTTACTAGATGTTGTAGAATTGTTATTGGAATTTCTTTCTGCAGTAGAGCTTTGGTCTCAGGAATTTGAAGAGTGAATTTACAGACCACAGATCAGTGGTAAGATAGGATATATTATACAGAGAAGAATACGGAAAAAGCACCAGAGCTTGTAGCAGAGGGAAAGACCCAAGTCAGAAAATCTCCACCTGGGTCCTTTGTCTAGGGGCATACATAGTCTTAACAGTTACATTTGGCCAGGACGTGGTAGGTGGAAAAACACTTTTTCCATGGATACAGTCCCTTCTGCTGTAAGGTGAATGTCAGGATCAAGGGCAAGGTGAATGTCAGGGTGTTGCCTTTGTGAAATTGTCTAGGCCTAGGAAACTGAGATCCCTTGCCCAGCCTTGCATGGGGGGACCCTGTATCAGAATCACTCCAAAGGATTTGTTATAGTTGCCACCACTATCAGCACTGCATGGCAGGATCTGTTGCCAACATGTATTCTGACACGTGATTTTGCCAGACTTTGTAATGTTTGTCAACCCTGAAAGTAGAAAATGGCATCCAGTTTTGGTTTTTATTTGTATTTTTTCTAATTTCCCTCAGGTTGAGGGGCTTTTCACATGTTTATTTAACTCCTCAGATTTCCTCTTCTGTGGTTTCTTTGTTCATCAATTTGAATCAAAATGATATGAATGTACTATTCCTCCTCAGGACAAAAAAAAATGGACCTCAGAACTCAGTATTAAAGATGTTCACTAGCAGGGCAGGCAGACAAAGACGGACATTAGCTACTCTGTGGGGGCCGGTAAGTGGAATAGAGTGAGAGGAAAGAGAAGGCTTTCTGGAGAAGATGGCCCTTAAGTTGAAGTTAAAGACTTCACAGGGGCCGAGTATAGGAGAAAGGAAAGAGCATTGAAGTGAGGAACCTATCTGCAAAGCCATGGAGGTAAGGGAGGACCTGCTTTGTCCAAGAATATAACAACTAGCTCCAATTGATTGGAACATAGGCTTCTTGAGACAGATGTGACTAAGAAAAGAAAGGAGCAGAACTTGAAGGCTTTGTATTCGCACTACGAAAGGTATGATTCTGGGCAGGGCATGCTGGCTCACACCTATAATCCTAGCATTGTGGGAGGCTAAGGCAGGTAGATCATCTGAGCTCAGGAGTGTGAAACCAGCCTGAACAAGAGTGAGACCCCGTCTCTCCTAAAAATAGAAAAAATAGCAAGGCATTGTGGTGGACACCTGTAGTCCCAGCTACTCTGGAGGCCATGGCACTCTAGCCTGGGCGATAGGGTGAGACTCTGTCTCAAAAAAAAAGGGGGGGAGGTGGATATGGGAGGAGGGAGGGCATTTGGAGGGACCTTACCTAATGTGCATGATGCAATGGTACATTTCAAAACTATTGAGAAATGAGTATAATTGTGATGGATGTGTTACTTAGTTCAATGTAAACATTTCACATTGTATATAGAAGCAGTACCCTGAACCCCATAAATACATCAATGTACAAAGTTATGATTTAATAAAAAATAATTTTTTTAAAAAAGGAATGTATGATTCTGGAAACATTTATATTCAACTGAGGGGGGAAAGGGGGAGGGGAAGAAAAAGGAGGAGAATTGCTAAACTCATACCTAACAGGCATAATGTAAGGGTATATGGCACACTCCTGGGTAAAGGGCTCAACTACAACTTGAACTTTACCTAAGAAATGCAAACAATGTAGCTTAATTGCTTGTACCTTCACATTAATCTGAAATTGTAAATTTTTTTTTTTAAAAAAGAAATGCATGATTCTGGAGTCAGAGGCATTAAGAATTATGGGCAGGGGAGCATCAAGGTCTTATCTGCCTTCTAGGGCTGAGACAGGGGTGCAGGGGTGAGGAGAGGTAAGCTGAAGTAGAGGCATTTCATTCTCTGTACCAAACCTCTCATTCTCCATTAGCTATGAGAACAGTTAGAACACTGATGTGAATCTACACCAAGGCTGTGGCAGAAAAGCCAGAAGGAGGAATTGAATTTAGGAGAGCCCTAGACCAGGGAATCAACAGAGCTTGCTGTTCTGTTTGAAGGCTACTATTGAGGTCTGAAGTTAATAAATAGCATGATCCTTTTCCAAGCCTGTGTTCAGAATGCAATTAAGAGATAGACACAAGTGTCAGGCAGACAAATACCGCTTTCTCAGCTTCATTACTGGTAAAGCCCATGTAGAAAGACACATCTTAGCCACGAGACCTCTTATGGAGGCATTACTGTGCACCTTGGTGCTAAATTCTCTCCTTCCACAAACTCATTTAATCATCTCATCAGTTCCCTGAGGAAAATACTGTAAGTATCCCCATCTTACAGACAAGTAAACTGAAGAACTTGAGCTACTTTTCAAGGCCCCCTAACAAGTACATGGCAGAGTCAAAGCTGGAACCCTGGACTCTCTGACTCCAGAGCTTTGGTTTTTATCCAAGACATCTTCCAACTCATACAAGGCTGGGGCCAGTTCCTGGCACATTGTAAACATTTCATTTTTATTACTATTGCTATTCTATGATGGTCATATCTTCACAGAAGAAAGGGTAGAGTCTTGAAGCAAAGGTTAGAAGTGGTTGGTAAGTGCCAAGAGAGGCAACGTAATTCAAACCAATCATTTTGGAAGATAGTGTGCCAACTGCTCTGAAAGGTAAAGGAAGTATGCTTGTAGGTTTTGCTGTTACAAAGGTTATATTCTTCCATTAAGGAATAAACACAGTACCTCTTGGAAACAGGAAGAAAAATGGCATGGCTGGCGTAGACTATCCTCCCTGGGATATGGTGGGTGAGAAAAGTGTAGCTGGAAACCATGGCCCATAGCTGTAATCCCAGCACCTTGGGAAGCCGAGGCAGGAGGATCGCTTGAGGACGAGGAGTTCAAGACCAGCCTGAACAACACAGCAAGACTCTCTACAAAAAAAAAATTAAAAATTAGCCAGGCATGGTGGCTTGCACCTATAGTCCCAGCTATTAAGGAGGCTGAGGTAGGAGGATCGCTTTAGCTCAGGAGTTTGAGATTGCAGTGAGATATGATGATGTCTCTGCACTATAACCCAGGCAGCAGTGCAAGACGCTGTCACTGGAAAAAAATAAAACCATAAAATTTAAATACAAGAATTTTAAAAAATCAAAATTAGTCCCACAAAAATCCATGTTAAACAAAATATTGAAATTTTAATCAAAGACATAACCACCCTGTGTTATTTTGCAATGAGAGCAGCCATCCCCAATCAGCCCATGGTTCCCAAGCATGGGACCCTCATGTCCCTCTGCCACCCTTCTCACGGGTTTGTGTTGACAACGGTATAAGAAAGATTGGACAATAAATGGCTTTGTATGTTTTGGTGGTTTTGTAGAGCTCTTATTAACTTTTTCCACTTGTTTCAAAATATGGAAGGATATTCTGCTCAGTGTCACTGGTTTTTATGCCTCAGGCTCCAGTGTGCCTTGGAAGGCACCTCTGAGAAGGAAGCGCCAGTGTGTTAAGGTCACAGTGGTAACACACAGAGGATGGAGGGAGCAGGACCCAGGGAGCAAGCTTTGAGTCCAACAGATCTGGGCAGAGGCCCAACTCCTTGACCCCCTACTATGTGACTTTAGACAAGTAAGTTATCCTCTCTCAGGTCTGGTGTTATCTCTGGGAGCACTTGGGCAACAGCAATGTCTCCTCCCAGAATCCTTGGGAGAATCAGATGAAATCTAGCACTTGGCGTATACTAAGTGACTTATGAATACTAGTTGTTGTGGGTTATATAATAACCATGTTGGACAAATAAATTGATCACATTTAGATGATAGATATCCTAATCTAATTATTTGCTCACTTAATTAATGGGGCTGTTTGAGGGACAAATGCCAAAAGAATTGATGATTAACAGATGGTTCTTATGCTTACTCTTTCTCTTACAGGGGTTATTATTCGCCTTTTCAAGTCTATTTTGATAACCTAAGCAACGCAATCCAAGATTGTAAGTTAGCAGACAGAGATGAAGCATCAACATATGCACAAATTGCTTTGTTACCTGATAAGAATGACCATTTACTGTACACCTATTGTGCACTCTGTGTGAACTGTTTAACAAACTCCAGCCTTGCACCTGCCCAACAAAGTTTTCTAACTGACAGAAGGAAGCTGGGAGAGGTAAATCATTTACCCAGTGTAATGCAGCTAGAGATCCGATCACTGCCTTTCATGGACTCGTTTATGGATTCAGACTACTTCTTCCCCTTCTCTTACGTAATCCTCTTTTTCTCAGGGATTACTGTCAAATAAAGATGAAAACAATTACGTGGTCATAGTTCTCAGCTGAGTGCATTTGTAGACCTCTATTTCTCCTCTGGTGGAATTTTCTGATTACCTCTCAGGAATTGAACCTGAGAGCAATTGAAGACTTGCCAAGAGAGGTTAAGCACGACTTCTTTTGTCTTCATCAAGGTAACAAAGTTTGCCTCTTTTCAAAAAGTCCTAAGAAACTCAGGGCTGCTCCTGGAAACTCATCAGGAAGAAAAGTAGCTGGAAAAACCCTCTCTTGACATTGTCTCAAAACGAAGAAGGAGGCTAGGGAACACACGCAAATAAAAAATGTGAATAAACTCAGTCTTTAAATTGGTTTGTGAGTCAAGAGGTTGGGGAAGGGGCTTTTAAAAGCCCAGCTGTTGTCTCATGCTTTTTCTGCCACTCAATCTACTTTTTCCCTTCTAATGCTCTAGTGATGATGTTATTGTGTGAGATCAGCCTGAAAGTGGAGACAAAACATGCAGATGCAGTTATAGAAGCATGAACAGCTGAAGCATGAAACTAATGCGATCAAGAAAAGTAATAGAAAAATCCTAGAAGCTAGTTTAAAAAAAAAAAAAAAAAAAAAGACACTGTTGAATCTGAGTCTCTCCTCCTGGGTAAATGAGCTGGAAGGACTGTGATGGGAAAGAAACCGATAATTATTCACAACAATATTCAGTAGCACAGGGTTAGCTGCAGGTAGCCCCCTTTCCTTTAAGGCATTAGGCCAGAGCAGGGAGGGTGAGCTGTTTTGCAGCGGCATTCCTCATTCCCCACCTCCATCATCTATGTATTGGTCAGAAGGGATTTCTAGGACCCAGTTCTAAGTCTGAGATGATCTTTGGAACAGAAATCCTGCCACCTTCTAAGATGCTACAAACCCAGCTGGAACGTGGAGTCTCTGTGACAGCATGACATTGTGCTTTCTGTAAGTTATACCCTCAGCACCTCCAAGGCTGATGGCCAAGGTGTTCACAGAGAAGGAGGGCATCTTTGATGGGGCCAAGAGGAGGATGTGTTAGAGAATGTAGGCCACAGCACACCATGCTTCCCTCCTAGAGACTCCCCCAAACAAGGCAGAACAGATATCAGCCAGCAGTCACTCTGCATTTGGGGCAAACCCCTGTATACAAGAGACCCTGAGGAAGCAAAACGGGCCCTCCAGGCATCAGTGAAGTCAGCAATAATGTGGGGAGAAGAAGGCTCTAAAGCAGCGTTTTTCAACCTGTGGGTCGCAACCCACAGGAAATGTATTAAAAGGCCACAGCATTAGGACAATTGAGAACCACTGCTCTAAAGGGAAGCTGAGGCAGTTCAGAGGGCTTTCCCTGCTGAATTTACTGCCAAAACATTCACTCCAGAGTCACAGCTGAGTGCCCCGTACTCGCAGATCCTCTCTGTCCAGGCTTCTGTTCTGCACATCGCTCCCAAAACAGACACATGAAGACCCATAGCTACAAGGGCTCCCCCAAGACCTACAAAGCCTTGGGCATAAAAGCTATTGCATCTGTCTTAGGCTGGGCTGGAACCTCACTTTATACATCAGCCTGGAAGTAATAAGAGATGAAAGGGTCAGATCCAAAGAACCAGCATCACCTTGACAGGATCTTCCCCAGGGGATGTCATCGTACAGTCAACAGCCAAGAGGAAGAGGAAGGGGGCTGCATCTGCCACCCAAGAGACTTCAGAGAAAGCTGGGAATTTAATTTTCTTGGGCACATCCACCAAATGCCCCCATCCCAAGTCTCAGGGCCCCATTTGTTTCTCATGAGGCCTTGATTCTTATACAGGAAACCTGCTAAGGCTGTTCATTTGGGCTCTTTTGCAGCTCTTGCCCTTACAGCTAGAGCCTCACAACTCCACATGGCCTTCCCTAAAGCTGTAGGAGAGGACAGCCCCTGCCAGGTCTGTCATTAGAGGTCTTCTGCTTTTGAAGCAGAAGTTGATGTTCCTGCTATTATTTTCTTTGTTTTTTAAGGCTTACAATGCAGTTAGCAGAAGCCCTAAGCACTCCACTGTGCTTGCAACTGTTATGCCCCACACAGCTCCACCCACTCCCCCTAAGCCTTCACACTCTACAAGCAGTGCCCTGGCATGCCTCGAGGAAGGAAGCCTTCACAATTGGAATGCCACAGTCATCCTTCCTACCCACCGTGAGTGATGGGAAACTTCCTGCCATCAGACTGCTGAGTCATCCAGCCAAGGGGCTGCTTCCCTCCACCTTGTCTTCCACACAACCCACCCTGGTCAGACAACCACAAGCTCCCCTCCTGCATGTGTGCCTTTAGGCCCTGCAATTCCTTTGGCATGTAAGCTACTCCTTCCCAGAGCAGACACTTAGCAAAACCCGGGTCAGAGAATCTGTGTGCCAGCATTCTACTAGGCAGTGCAATCCCAGAGAGCAGGAGAAGGGAGCAAGTGCAGTGAAGCACAGGAGGACCCAGGGTCGATATGCTATATTGATGGGTCATTAGAATGGCCACCTCCAAATGTGATGACTGCTTGATTAGCCAGGCTGTGCTCCTGAGAGGTCGCATGAGCAACATGCCACATAGGGGAGAAAGGTGAAAAATTTATCCCCTGGCTCCCACTCACCTTTGTTAGCCCACCACATGTGGGTTGTAGAGGGATGGGCCTGACTGCCCACTGCAGTTCAACTAGAAGGCACCAGGTGAGGGGTAAGAAGGCTGATAGGAGGGTAGGGGCCAAAGTGCTACCTGGTGGAATTCATTCACAGCCCTGCAGAGCTGGAACAAGAGATAGGTGACACTGGGAAAATGTGGGCAGGTGCACAAAAGATCTCTGAAACAATCAAAAAGAAAATAAAGTTTGAAGACCAATGTCATAACCTCTGGGCAATGATAAAACTGCAGCTGGGAAGTCAATGGGATATAAACAGAGAAACTCAAGTGTTCTTAGTCGTGCAGAAAAGAACCAGTCTTCTTTGGGAGAATAAGAAATACAAGGCTTTCATGCTTATGAGGATGTTACCTTTTGTGGCATCACCCACTGCCCCATGACCCATTCATCTAGCCCGTCAACAAATATGAAACCTGCTGGCAAATACTAAATGACTTTGGCACTTGCTTTATTCACCTTGGCATGGCATTGGGTTCTTAAATAAAACAAACTGTAGGGTTTGTAAGGTGCTATAATTTTCTCTTGTATTCTGATAAAGTGCCAACAGGCAAACATGATGAAAAGCTAGGGGTGGGGTGGGGGTAACATAATTATCCAATAGTGCAATCGTCTCCTCTAATGCTAGTTATTGCCTAGACCAGCACTTAGCAAATTGAAGCTCACAGGCCAAAGATTGCTACCACCTATTTAGTAAATGAAGTTTTACTGACACCCAGCCACACTTGTGTGTTTACGTATCATCTGTGGTTACCTTCCTCATTACAATGGCTGAGGTAAGAGACTCAAGACAGGGACAATGTGGCCCACAAAACCTAAAATATCTACTATCTGGCCCTTTACAGAAAAAGGTTACCCATCGTTGGCTTAGACTAAAGACCCCACATGTGATTTCTTTTATAGGTAGGATCTCCAACTTAGCAATAAGCCACAGCAAGTAGTTGATGCCTCAGCCAATAATAATAAAGTTCCATTTCCTAACCAGCATATTTGTGTCCAAGCTGAGCTGCTTCCTTCCCTCTCTGTCAGGACTAATCCAAAAGCTGTAACTCTGCTACCACCAGCCAGAGATCTGCCCAGTGAAAACAAACACAACTGAGAGGTGATGGCTCCTTCCTCTCCTTCAGCTAAGAACATAGTTCCCAGAATCTTTCATCCAAACTCCTGCTTTGGATCCAGTTGCCAGAGACCTTTTAAACTCTCGCACTTGAGACAGGTACTGAATGAGACAATTGATTTGGACCTTTTGAACCGAGCTAATCGCCAGAGGACTATTCAAGTGGTGCCCTAGGTATGTGGTTGTAGGAAGGTTTGATTTTCCTTTTCCAATTGTTGCCTATGTGTGTGGGGGAGGGGTGTGACTTAATTGCTGGTATTTCTCCACAGCTGAGTCTTCAACCCAGACTAACTGTTTCACTAGGATCGAACAGAGACCAGCTAAAAACAAAACAGAACCACTTAGCCCCACCACACCAAACAGGTCTCCAGTTTCTCAGGCCATAGCACTGTATGGGTCCTCGACAAAGCTCCAGAGGAAAAGTCAAATGGTGTAAAATAATCATGGGGTGGAATCAGCAGGAAAACTCTGGTAACATGAATAACCAGAATACATCAACCACCCCCCACCCCCAGGAAAGATATGGCAGACATAACTGAAGATCCCATTCATAAACAGATGGTCGAGATGTCAGAAATCAAATTCAGAATTTGGATTGCAAACAAGATTAATAGAATGGAGGAAAATTAATAGAATGGAGGAAAATCGAGGAGCAATTCAAAAGTTGGAATTAGAAATTTGAGGAGAAATTCAAAACTTGTCTCAAGAATTTAACAAATTTAAAGACAAAACCACCAAAGATTTTGACGCACTGAAGCAAGAATTTGCAGCCCTCAAAGATCTGTAAAACACAGTAGAATCCCTCAGTAACAGAGTAGAGCAAGCAGAAAAAAGGATTTCTGACATTGAAGGCAAAGCTTTTCAATGCTCCCAAACTCTCAAAGAGGAAGAGAAATGGAGAGCAAAAACGGATGGATAATTATCTCAGAGAGCTCTAGGATAATTCAAGGAAGGCTAATATCCACCTCATTGGAATCCCCGAAAGTGATAAAGTGGCCTCACAAGGCACAAAGGCCCTTATCCATGAAATTATGAAAGAGAATTTTCCAGACATGCCAAGAGATTCTGAAATTCAGATAGCAGACAGTTCCAGAATCCCAGCACAACTCAATCTGAATAAGACATCCCCCAGGCATATCATAATTAACTTCACTAAAGTTAATATGAAGGAGAAAATTCTGAAAGCAGCCGGATGCAAGAAATCTATTGCCTACAAATGGAAGAATGTTAGAATGACTGCAGATCTCTCTGCTAAAACTTTTCAAGACAGAAGAGGGTGGTCATCGACTTTTAATCTCCTAAAACAAAATAACTTTCAACCCCGCATCCTGTATCCAGCTAAACTGAGTTTCATTTATGATGGAGAAAATAAATACTTTAATGACATTCATTAAATGTTGAAGAAATTTGTCATAACCAAACCAGCTCTTCAGGAGATTCTCATACCTATCCTCCTTAATGACCAGCCCAATCCTCTACCACAAAAGTAAATTCACTCAGAAACTTTGGATCAAACTCCAACTTCCCCAGTGGCTAAAGGATTACAAATGTCCATCAGACTTTTGAAAAACTCAATACCCAAAATTTACCAGACTGATCAATATTTTCCATTAATGTGAACAGCTTAAACTGTTCTCTAAAAAGGCACAAGTTAGCTGACTGGATACAAAAACTCAGGCCAGATATTTGCTGCATACAAGAGTCACATCTTACCTTAAAAGATAAATATAGACTCAGGGTGAAAGGATGGTCATCCATATTTCAGGCAAATGGTAATCAGAAAAAAGCAGGTGTTG
>CAUYPK010037053.1:0-46918 GCA_963574355.1 Loris lydekkerianus | reverse complement strand
CCACTTGCCAGTTTTCCACTGTTTTTGTCCTCCTCCTGGGGTCCAGAAGTCCCTTGCTGGCTCCCTGTATCCTCAAAGGGATGATCATAGGCAGATCCCACTGGCTAGAGATGTCTGGAGTCTTGTCTCCCCAGACTCGCCGTGCCCAGTTGCAGGGAAGCTGTTACTCAGCCGCCGTCTCTAATCCAATCTCCAACTTGGGACAACTTATACTGCCAGCTGAAAGCTATGAGAGATACAGCCCAGCAACCCGTAGAAACTGGCAAAATTGTAAGCAGAGGTGCCTTAGTTGCCCCCACATCCATGAGTGAGAAATGTCATTCAGGCGTGGTTCCTTAGACCTAAGTTGTGCAACAATAGCTGACTGAAACAACTCTCCTGTTGAGATCATAATTCATGACCCAGCTCTGCCTCTATTCTTCGAAAAGCCTTCTCTTCTACAACTCCTGTTCTCAATAGCACCCACTTCTCTAAAATTCTGCTGCCTTTGTCACCTTTGGCACATGCTTTAGTGCTTAAAGTTAAAAACTGTGTTAGTAAAAAGAAATTCGAAAGCACAAAGTCCTTTGTGGACTTGAGGGAGTGTTACAGAAAAGAGAGCCCATGAATGGGTCAGAGGGATCCAAACAACTGGGAACAGCAGAGAACAGTTTTTGGTGGAAAGATGGTCCTTGGTGATGACTCTTGAGTGTCACAGGTAGAAAAACCAATTTTCTGGAGGCAGAAATGGCAACAGTATGATTAGTTGTGATCTGAGTCCGGTGAAATTTATAGCATCCAAAGCTAGGCAGTGGGTTAGCTATGAGTTAGTCACTAAATCATATTTGTATCATGAATTTAAGCATTGTTCCACGTTACCTAATCTCTGAAGGTAGATTCTCATCCTGCTTGGAATTCTTTAAGGTACCTGACAGCCTTTTAAAAGAACTTAAATTAGCCAGATTTAAGTAAAAGCAACCAGATTTTGTTGCTTATAAAGAGTAACACAAATTATGTAGCTATCTTAAAAAATGGTGATGCAAAACCTTGAATACACATTCTTAGGAGTTTTTTTTTGTTTGTTTGTTTGGTTTTTTTTTTGAGACAGTATCATTATGTTGCTCTAGGTAGAGTGCATGGCCTCAGCCTAGCTTACTGCATCCTCAAACTCCTGGGTCCTACCTCGGTCTTCTGAATAGTTGGGACTATAAGCAACTACCACAATGCTTGGCTAATTTTTCTATTTTTAGTAGAGATGGGGTCTCACTCTTAGTCAGGGTAGTCTTGAAGTCCTGAACTCAAGCAATCTTCTTGCCTTAACCTCCCAATGTGCTAGGATTATAAGCACAAGCCACCACGTTGGGTCCTCAGAGCATATCTTTGATTCTTTACCTATAAAAAATTCTTAAACCTGGTTTTTAGTTTTCAAATAAAGTGGAGTAAGCACACTTTTCCTGTCATTCCCACTGAATATGACTGTAAAATCTGGGTAGAATGCATGGAGTAGCAGTTACAGGATTTAGAAAAATAAATAGCAGCAGGCACATTGGAGAAAAAGACCAGAAATATAAGTACCATCAACCTGGCAGTAAGTTTACTATAATATTTTTGCCCTCCAGTATCTCGCAGTCAAACTTAGTGCAGCAAGAAACTCAAAAGTGAGCACTGAGACACAGCAGAATCTCTCAGTCCTCCTGATTTGAGGAGTTGGAAAAGGAATTACCAGCACACCTGGAAAGAAAGAGAGAGAGACCTGGTGTGTGTGTGTACATTGTGCATGAGTGAGTAGACATTCTCTTGACTTTAATCTTCTCTTCTCTCTTTTCTCTCTTACTCAGCCCTTAGGCAATCTTACAGTGTACCAAGAAGATAAAACTAAGTCTTGTCGCTTTTTCTTCTTCTTCCAGTTTCTCTCTTCCCACCATTTAGCACAAATGCAAACCTAATCATGGAAGTGTGAGGCAGAGGATAACTAAATCCTCATGTTTCTGGCTAGAAGACTAAAAGGGGGGAGACTTAAGAAATGATTGTTATTAGGAATCCTGCAGAGAAGGAGAAGATCAGAAAATCAACTTTGTTTACAAACGAAACTGCTACAAATAGTTGTTCATGAGCTCCAAGTCTCACCCCAGACATGACTTGTGATCTGATTACACATCTCTCCATTTATTAGGTCATGTTTTTTTGGGGGGGTGGGATTCATTGAGGGTAGAAGAAACCAGGTTACACTGATTGCATTTTTTAGGTAAAGTCCCTCTTACAATCATGTTTTGTCCCTGTGGCGCACACCAAGACCCCAAGCCCCTGGCTCCTCCCCTCTCTCTGCTCTTCCTTTCCCCACCCCCACCGTGACCTTAATTGTCCTCATATCAAAATTGATTGGGGAAGAGGATGGTAAAAGTAATAGCACAAACAGTTTTTTGTGTATCTTTATTGTTTTGGTGGTTATGGGGACCTGTATATGTATTAAAATTCATTGAATTATATAACACCAACATTTTCCAAACATAGACTCTTTGGGGTGGGGTGGTCCAAGTATGTGTCTGTACTTAAGTCTTTAAAATATATTCCCACATTGACTTTCCCTGAAGAGTTGTAATTACATTCCCATTAACAGCACCTATGAGTAGGTGCTGAGATTTATTCTTTTTCATTTTTCCCCAATTTGATAGATATAAATATTAGGTGAATTTTTCAAAAAGAGTATGTGTGTGTTGCAATCAGTCTTCAGCCCCCAGTTGTTTTGAGTTGCATGTATGCTTCTTAGGTGATATGATCTAATGACGTTTTATGTTAAAAATGCCCTGTGCTTGTTTCTGAGCGACATCGAATACATTTGGTGATAATGTTATTTCATTTTCAGGAATAAGGTGTATGATTTCTGCTGCTGAATGTTTTTTTGTCTTTATTCATGAATCAATTAGAAAATTTATAACCCTACTGGACTCTGAGGAATTGTATTAATTAGAAAATTTGTTTGACTGCTCGCACAGGAACCCCAAACAACTTGGTTTACATGCACATTTTTTTCTCATTATGAAGCGGTCCGGGATGCTCTGTGATGTGGAATACCCACATCACAGAGTTGTTTCTGTGTTGTTCTGTGCCTGTGTTGGTTTCTCCTCCGATGCTCAGGTGTCGCCTTCCTCTCCCTGGTCTGTGCCGGCTCCCCAATGCATCCACACAGGCAGGGAGAGGGAGGGAGCCTCACCGTCCTGCACATCGCTTCTGTTCACACCCTGCTGGCTGGAATTTAGCAACTTAGCTGCATGGCCGTGTCTAACTGGAAGGGAGGCTGGTTGGTTTATAACTGGGGCTCCAAGGTTGTGAGAGAGAAAGAAGAACAGGCTCTGTGGCAGCTGCTAGTTTCTGCCCCAGGTGGATAGTATGTGTGTGCTATCCATCGCGCTGGACAGAGGGAAGATGAGCATCTGCCTGTGTCCTGTCCAATGCTCTGGTTCTGGCTCATTCTCTTTGGCTGTGTCCCCTTGCAGCCATAGGGGGCAGAGGATGGGCTCACCAGTGGAACAGCTGACCTTTACAGAGGAGAATTCACTTGAGTTTCTTTATTCACCTAAAAGTGCAACATTTTCTGTCTATGTGGGATTTTGGAACCTTGGGTATGTTGATCCTTGAAGGGGTAAGCCAGATCTTGGATTGTTTTAAAGGTTAAGTAATCAGGGAAGGAGTAGGGGAGGCAGTACAAAGACAGGGAAGAAACTCAAAAAGGGTGATTTCAGGTAAAGTTGCAGCCTTGCCTTGACCTCACGGAGGAGTGCCGTGGCATAAATTAGACTTGGGCTAGAAGCAAGGGAACTGAGCTTCCTTCTTTTATTCTTCAAGTAGTGGCTAAAGGCTGTCTTAGGGAACAAACTTCCCAGGCCTGCAGGTGAAGCTGCACAATCCTTCTGAGAGAGTTGTGGGCACAAGTGTGGGGCAGCACACAGAACCTGTAAAAGAGATCTGAAGCAATCTGGGGAGAGTCCCAGCAGTGTACAATATAGATCAGGTTTACCAGTGAGCCCTGCAGCCCTTCGCCTGCTTTCTGGAAGGGGTGGCCTTCCAGCTCTGTGGGTCTGGAGCTCAAGCTTTGTGGCAGCTCCTCAGACAGTCATTTTGGATCCAGGTCAGGGTCTTCCTTCTGGACTTCTCCTGCTCACTTGGGAGGCTGAACTAAATCGGGACAAACTCACTAAAACCAGAGCTCTGCAGATTATAGGGAATGGTAGACTTCATGGGGACGAAGCAAATGAGAGGCCCAGTGTAGGCATATCCCATCACAGGAAACGGGTGGTTGATGCAGCTTAAGTGATTCTCCCTTGTGGCTGTTTCTAGGTACATCTTTTAAAATTAGTTGTGCTTAAATTAGCAGCGCTTTACTTTTAATATTCCTATCTCGAAGCAGCTAGCACAGTTTCAATCAGGCACCTGATTAATATGCAAAAAATGATTTGTTTTGATTTCAGTCTAGTGGAATTTTTTTTTTTTTTTTTTTTTTGCTAGGCAACTTTTTTATCAAATTCCTCTGCTTTTAAGAGAGGAGAAGAAATGTATCTCCTTAAAGTCAGAGGGCACAATTTTCCTGAAAATGGAGATGGGAAGGTCTCTCTGGGGGCTAATCTGAAATATCAACAGCATAACTCTGTCAGCAGCAAAACCTCTTTTCCTAATTTTCAGTCTATTAACGAATACCAGCCCCACCTTAAGTTACAATCAGCCCCCGATTAAGCTATGTGAAGTCTTGTCCATTGGAAGTTGCAACTGACATACTTATATATCACAGTGTATAATATTTTGCTGCTTATTGTGTGACTTCTGGCAAGTTACTTAAGATCTCTAAATCTGTGTTATCTTTTTTTTTTTTTTTTAATTTTTTTTATTGTTGGGGATTCATTGAGGGTACAATAAGCCAGGTTACACTGATTGCAATTGTTAGGTAAAGTCCCTCTTGCAATCATGTCTTACCCCCAGAATGGAGAAGCATGAATCTTATGTACTCAATTTTGATATGAGGACAATTAATGACAATTAAGGTCATGGGGGGGGGGAAGGAAAAGCGGAGGGAGGGAGGGGGTGGGGCCTTGATCTGCATTATTATCTTTAAAATGAAAGTAACACCTACCCCTTGGGATTTTGTGCATTATAATTTTGTAATCCTTCATTCAAAAACCTTGATGTATTTCAGAATTCAGAATTTTTTTGACTTTAGGAAGGTATTATAATTGAACATATATATCATATGATTAGCACCCCCAGTGGAGTCTGGGGAAGCACCCTGTCATCAGATACATTAATATTTCTGCAGCCAAACTCATGAATATTCATAGCAAATGGCATAAAGACTAAAAATAACCTCCCACCAGTTGAGGGCAAGCTTTATAATCGAGTTACAAATCTTTCACTTTTCAGAGATTTTTGGATTTAAGGACTGGGAACCCGAGGCTGCGGTCCTGTGATGAGATAGATGGACTCTGTGTCCATCCACCCATTGTCCAGCTGGTTCTAGCAAAGACCCAAGTGGCCGGGGTAATGCATATGGAAAGGCTCACTCTCAGAATGGTCTGCTTTCCTCCCTGCTTGTGATGGGGTGGGCTCTTGTGAGTTTTCCTTTCTTTTTTGACATTTTTGATTGTGATTTTTTCTCCCAGGGGTGTGATTCTAGGTATAACTTTGTTATTTTGACACAAATAAAAGAGGACACAGTGAAAAAAAAAAAAAAAGCACACTTTCTAGAGAGGAAAAACAAAATAATGTAATGCGTAAGTGCTTCATTGGTGGGCTCATTAAGTAATACACTGAATTGTTTAAAATTGGTAAGAAATTGGCAGGAAATTCTTTAAGTGCTAAGTGCCAAGTTTCAGAAAGTTCAGAACTTAACACACAGCACACATTGCATATAGTTTGTAAGTTATACTCAATGGGGTGGAAACCTGTGGCTCCCCCTCTCCCCCAATTCCCATGGTAGCCTTTCTGCTCCACATCCTCAGCAACCCTGGTTCACTGTGCTTGGGCCCCTGTCAATGTGTCATTTTTACTTATTGTGTCAAAACATGTAATATATAAATTTGTGGTATATCTAACAAGATAAATTTTCTAGAAGATTTATTAGTTTCCATTTATACTGCATATTCTGAAAAATTCTTGTGAGAAGTTAGGGTAAAGTTTTGACAAAGCAATAATAAATCAGTGGCCTTGAAGTATTTTGGGGGCTGTTTTCTTCTTTCACTACATTTGTGATTATCTTAGTAGAAAATAATAAACATTTGCATTTACTGAGCAGTTACTACACACTAGGCACTATTATTAGCACATATATTTATAAGTTCACTGATCCTTTATCTAAATCTCTCAGGACCAGATGTGTTTTGGGGTTTTAGACAGGCACCGTGTGGTTGATGGTTAGTTAGTGCATTTATATGCCTGTAGGAGGGGTGGAGAGGGGGCGGTGGTATTGTGGCACCATTCCCAAAATCACACATGGTAATATTTCTTCAGGAAAATATATGAAATACCTACTAACTTGGACAAACAGATATAAACAATCTTGTGTAATTTTTTTCCCACTAAATGATTTATGAGAAAACTTGCAATTCCCACTAAATGATTTTCCCACTAAATGATTTATGAGAAAACTTGCAATTTTCAGAGTTTTTGGGATTTTGGAATTACAGATAAAGGATGGTAGAATTGTGTTTTTGCATTTAATTCTTACAATCCCTATGAAATAGGAACTATTATTATTGCCCGAAAAATTGACCTTATCTTAAAAGAGGTCTGGCTTTGCCCTCAGCTACTGGGAGGTGATTTCTCAGCCACTGGAATGTCCTGCCTGATAGAAATGTCTTTGTCTGCCTGGGGACTTGGGGCCATGCAGTATCAGTTTTGACTTTTGGAGGAATTGATGACTAAAGGTATTAGCCTGCCTCTGGGAGGGACTGGGAACTAAAAATGAGCCACCTGGACAATATGTGACCAACCCCTGATAAAAACTTGGGACACCAGGCGGTGCCTGTGGCTCAGTGAGTAGGGCGCCGGCCCCATATACCGAGGGTGGTGGTTAAAACCTGGCCCCAGCCGAACTGCAACAAAAAAATAGCTGGGTGTTGTGGCAGGCGCCTGTAGTCCCAGCTACTTGGGAGGCTGAGGCAAGAGAATCGCCTAAACCCAAGAACTGGAGGTTGCTGTGAACTGTGATGCCACGACACTCTACCGAGGGCGACAGAGTAGAGACAGAGTCTCTACAAAAAGCAAACAAACTTGGGACACCAAAGGCTCAGGTAACGATCTCGGTTGGCAGTATTTTATGTATTGCATATTGTCACACATTGTGGCTAAGAGGGGATTATGCCATCGAGGGCTCTACAGAGAGAGGACAACTGGAAGCCCCACATTCGGACCCTCCCAGACTCTGTCCTGAGCATCTTTTCCTTTGACTAATTTTAACTTGTATCCTTTCCTTGTCATTAACCAGAAATATAATAACTTTCAGTTAATTCTTGACCTTTCAGGAAATTATCGAAATTGAGAATGATTTTGGGAACTCCTCGAACTTGCAATTATTGTAAGAAATAAGTGCAGACTTGTGTGGAGAACTGTTTCCTAAGTCTCAATAGCAGCTTAAATTCATCACATCCCCATTTTCAAGATGAGCAAATGGAGGCAAAGAAGATAAGTCACTTACTGCAGGGCACAAGACTTATAAATGGAGGAGCCATTTCGAACCTAAGCCATCTAGTTCCAGAGCCAAACCTGGAATGGTTAACCACTGCCCTAACACTTGTCCAGAGAGAATGGCTGTCAGTAACACCCATTATCTTGTATTTTTTATCAGATAGAGGAGGGGACATATTTTTGGCATGGCTTACCTAAGTGAGTATTCTATTACTGAATATATATGAAACTATGCCTGTTTCTTCTTTATGTTTTTTGACTCCTGTACATGATAGGGTCATAGTAAAAAAAACCCAAAATGACATAAGAAAAAATATAATTCACTTCCTGGAGTCTGTGGAACAGGCCACGTCTCACAGTGCCTGATTGCAGGTGCCCCTGTTTTGTGCCACATTTTAAATCTGATTGGGCAGAAGTAGGCAGCTCAGTGAACCCATGAGCCAGCCTCATCCTGGCATGTAAATGTGAGTGTGACTAGAACTGTTGTCTGGGAACTCTGGATTAAGAAAGTCAGACTAAAAACGAGGCAGACAGCAGTGCAAACTGAAGAAAAAATGCTTAAATGACCCAAATTGTCCCCGAAGGCCAAAGATATGGGAGTAGAAACTACGAGAAAGTAGAGGATGTCAGTGCGTAGAAGAGAGTGAAGCAGAAACCCAGAGGAAACCACAGATGCCAAATGATGTCCCACTCTGGATATTACTTTCCGATAGCATCATTACTTATCAAAATATTATTTTAGTTTACATATACTTCATGGATAATAAATGTGAGCATTAAAAACATTTTACTGATCCTCTGTGTTTCCTCGTTTGAGAATTGCCCATAGGTGTCCTCTTATCTTCTATCAGTGAGTTTATCTTTTTATGTCAAAATGATTGCAGAACTATGGTTGATAACCTAGAAGAATTATAAAGAGACGCAACAAAGTATTATTCAATTATAGCTTGGATAAGGCATTCAAATGAAGGAAGGAATGTTGTAGATAAATGAATCCAAATATTAAAAGGCTAAAATAGGCTGGATACAGTGGCTCCTGCTGTAATTCCAGAACTTTGAGAGGCTGAGGCTAGAGGATCACTTGAGGCCAGAAGTTTGAGACCAGCCTGAGCAAAAACAGTGAGGCAAAAAATAAGCTGAGCATGGCATATGCTGCTAGTCCCAGCTGCAGGGGAGGCTGAGCAGGGATGATCACTTGAATCCAGGAGTCTGAGGTTGCTGTGAGCTATGATGATGCCACTGTGCTCTAGCCAGGGCAAGACATGCTGTCTCCAACAACAACAGATCTGCTAAAATAATTTAGTTATGTTAGAGTTAAGTTAGAAATAGTAACACAAAACTCATGTTGCCCAATATAAATATTTTTTCTCACTTTATTCCCAAAGTGGCCCAGCAACAGTGTCACTTCACCTTCCAGGATTTATGTGGAACATTCTGATATGCACCTCTGGTGCGGTTTCTAGTGCTAGTCTCCATTAAAAGGAACCTGGCTCATACCTGGTTTTTGTTAAGAAAAAGTCAGTATGAGCCTAGAACATCTTGTTATTGTTGAAAAGCAAGAATCCTTTAAAAAATGTTTGTGGTGACACTGAAAGGACAGGGTGGGGTCTTCCACTGGCCATGTTGTGACAATTCAAGAATTAAATAGAAGATAATAGTAAAATGTAATTGTAACAACTTGAATTTCTTTTGCCAGGAGTTCACAATGACCCTGAAAAGGTGACAAGCTTCTCTAAAGCTGTATGACAAAAGGCTGGTGGATAAGCTAGAATATTTAAATTTTAAGTAAATACATACAGTTGGTCATAGGAAATGACTGCATTTTATAGCAAGCTGTTGTGGGATAAAGGGTGGCTTTGGTTGATCAAGTGGCTCTTGCTAATCTCCTTTCTTTCATTGTCTAAACGCTTCCCTCTGGGACTTTCACTCTCCCACGCTCCAGGGAAGCTTGAAAGCCAGAGCTTTGCACGTCTTGAGCAGCCCAGGCATAGCAGCAGGTCTGTCCTTGTCAGCCAGCCTCGGCCTGGAGGCTCTGCCCTGGTCTACAGTGATGGCAGTGGAGGTAGGGGCCAGGCCTTTACAAGTAGGAAACAGAGTGAGCTGTGAGCTATGGGTAGGGCTGTTTAAACCAAGAAGCAAGAAAAGTGGCCAAGACCCTTTGGTGGAAAGGCAAGGCAGGGCCCAGTTGTTCAGGAATGGTTTGTGAACTGGATACAGAACCAAGGATGGGCAAGGCTGCAAATTGCATTAACGGTGGTTTATAAACCAGAGACATTTTGTCATGACACTACACTATGGGGTGCTTGGTAGGGAGTTAGATTCATGTGGATAAAAGTAATTTTGACTCCAAAACAGAATTATAATTCTGTGTGCTTACATCATGACTTGTACTTTTTTTTTTTGTAGAGACAGAGTCTCACTTTATCACCCTTGGTAGAGGGCCATGCTGTCACACAGTTCACAGCAACCTCCAACTCCTGGGCTTAAGTGATTCTCTTGCCTCAGCCTCCCGAGTAGCTGGGACCACAGGCGTCCACCATAACGTCCGGCGATTTTTTTGTTGCAGTTTGGTCGGGGCCGGGTTTGAACCTGCCACCCTCAGACCGGGAGGGGGGGAGGGTGAGGGGGGGCGGCGCCCTGCCCACTGAGCCACAGGTACTGCCCATGACTTGTATTTTTATAAAACACGTCCACATTCATAGTCTCTTTTATTCTGTATACCACTTTAAGGTGGGCTGGCGGCAGAGTTGAAAAAGCAGATGTTTGAGACTGAAGGACATAGATGCTGAGCCATCACTGGTTTGCTGGCTGAGTAACGTGATATGTTGTTCAACCTCAGCTTCCTCAGCTGTTAATGGGAACACTGGTGGTACAGGGAGAACGGGGCTGAATAGGAATGCATGCAAATCGCCTGACGCATCACAGGTGTTCCTGTAATGGTGGTCTTCTTATTTTACAGATGAGGAAAATGAGTCAGGGGTAATAAGTGGCTTCTCCAGGCCACACCGTTATATGTGGCAGAACCCAGATTTTGATTCAAGTCCCATAAACTTATGAAAGATGAGCATAGAAAAGATCTTAAAGATCATCTGGGCCTATGGCTTTCAAACTTTTATTTTAAATTTCAGAGAAAAGCCTGGGAAACTCTAAAGTGGGAATCAAATAAAAGCGTATCTACTCCAATTTGGCTAGACTTGCTGCCTCTCACCACTCAAACTTTGGTAGCTCCTGAGGGCCTGTGGTACCCCAGGGTTCCTTGGAGAACTGTTTGAAAATCTCTAGTGCAGTCCCACTTATGCTTTACAAATGAGGCTGCTGAGGCTCGGAGAGGTCACTTTACTTGCCTAAGGTCATACAGCTGGTCTCCAGCAGGGGTAGGATTTAAGCCTTGTTGGTAAGATCCAAGCTCAGTGCTCTCTCCTCTTCACCTCATGGTGTCTGTGGGGCAAAGACACCTGCCGTCTCCCCCCACCCCAAGACAGTGCCATCTGATGACACTAACCGGAAAATTGCTCTTCATCTCAGAAATTGCCTATGGGTCCGCAACCTCATTTCCATTCTCGAGTGCTCTTGTTTGCAGTGTGCACTACAGGCTCAAAGTGTGGAGCCGCATTTCCTGTTAATCTTGCCAATCGGGTTTCTGTCAGGCTTTGCCAATATGAGGTGCTCGCAGGAGGCTAGAAAACAGGAGGGGAAGAAGCAGCCGGCTTCTTATCCTGGAGCTGTGAATGACTGAAGGTGACTGCAGATTTCAGCAGCATCCATGTTTCCGGAGCTGCCCCCACAGAAACCACTCTGCGTGTGGTCTTACAGCAACCTTTCCTTTTATTCCCTTTGGCATTTGAAGAAGTTCTTTGAAAATACCTGCTGCTCCCTCTGACTGAGGAGAACCAAGAGGATATGCTGCAGCATTGAATGGGTACCCAGCTCTGGAGGGGACACGGATGTGCTTGCTCCTGCGTCACACATCCTTGACCCACTTCTGATTTCAGCACCATAGTGATGGATAGCTTCAAACCAGGGACGGTGTCTTGCAACTTTGTGTCAATTGAAGTTCTCCCAGAAGAAACTGTGAAAACAGGTTTATTGGGGGGAACGCCTGTAAAGGATAAAGGTGGAGGAAGCCCGGAGAGCCTCTGACTGCAGAGCAGATCTGACACTTGGTGAAGGAAAAGGGGATGGAAGATGACAGAGTCTCGACCTTGTGAGCAGTTCTGAGACAGTCTCTGCCAAGACAATAGGGAATTCCTGAGCAAAGTTTTTTTTTTTTTTAAAGTATTTTAATTTTTTCAGACAGGGTCTCATTCTGTTGCCCCAGGCTAGAGTGCAGTGGCATTAGCCTAGCTCACAGCAACCTCAGCCTCCTGGGCTGGAGTGATCCTCCTGCCTCAGCCTCCTGGGTAGCTGAGACTATAGGTGCCCGCCATCATGTCTGCCTACATTTTCTATTTTTTGTAGAGATGGAGTCATGCTCTTGCTGAGGCTGTCCTCAAACTCCTGGCCTCAAGCAATCCTCCTGCTTTGGCCTCCTAAAGGATTACAGGAGGGAGCTACCATGATGGGCCAAAGATTGCTCTTTAGATGTGTCTTGCACTGGGCAGGAATGAATTTGTTCCAGTACCTCCTTATGCTCTGCTGTTGACTGGGAGCAGCCAGGGAAAGCATGGCCTTGGGGTGAGTACTGTAGCACATCTGCTGTACAGCTGCAGGAGACTCTCAGAAGCAAGTTCTATGAAAGGAGATCTGGGTGTTGTGGCAGGTACTTGTAGTCCCAGCTACTCAGGAGGCTGAGGCAGGGACACTATTTTAACCTATGACTTTGAGGTTGCTGTGAACTATGCTGGCACCATGGCACTCTAGCCTGGGCAACAGAGTGAGACTTGGCGCCTCCCCCCCAAAAATCTGAATCCTCCATGAATGCCATGAACCAATGGCTTCCCTCCACTTTTCTATCTGGAAGCTTCCTCCCAAGCCGATGAGGCCCATTGGCGCTGCACACTCACTCGGCCCTGATGTGCAGGGGAGTTCTTGCCTCTGGGGGTGGGGACCGGGGAGGGGTGGCAGCTTTCCACCTGCTGCACATTCTATGCAGCTCCTCAGAAGGTCCCCTGTGGGCTTGAGCCCAGTTGCTCACAGCTGTGACCTACTCAGAATGTGCCCTGTGCTCACTTCTTCCTCTTCTCACTGTCTTATGCCTGCTTTGGGGGAGCACTTTACAGCCAACCTACCCTAATCCCCATGTCATCCCAGAGTCTGCTTTGGGGGCAGCTCAGAGTAATATAACCCAGAAGCTGAACGCTCAGTGAGTCAGTGGCAGTGCTCAGAGTGGGGGACATCTACAACGGGGTGTCACTCCAGGGTTTAGGGTCGAGATTCCCACCAGGGTGAAACTCAGGGGGCCCAAGACTTGTTTCCTTAAGGGAGGCTGGGTTCCCTCACAGGCTCTAGTTTAAAGCCTCTCATCCTTTTGACTCAGGTTGCTGTCATCCACTTCCCAGGGTCCCTGGTCACATAGTGCTTATCCTCGTGGGCACGCTCATGCTGGCAGCATTTCCTAACCTTCTAAAATCCATGCTGCTCCTCTGTAACTGTCACAGTCCTTAGGATCTGCCACCTGTTCTGAGAGTACATTCTTTAAGTCTATTCTGTGACCAGCTCAGGGATCCTGCTCTGTCTTCCATGTATGGCAAACGGTGAGACGTCCTTGAACTTTCCTATCTATGTTTGTATTTTACAGAAGCGGTACACTTCAGCCCCACGTGAAATTTTATGACAGTGCTTCCATACAAGTTGTCTCCCCTGGAGATCAGTCTTCCTCCTTTATCTCAAAGGATGCTACAGGAGTAATATGGTGACGAGAGTCTCTTTTCTCCCCTCCCCTTCTCCCTCTGCCCTCTTTCCCTCCTCTCTTAGTCTCACTACTACAGGGAGTGGTCTTTAATGAGATAGTAAAGATCCAGAGAGGTTTCCTGGCTTCAGAATTTGTAGCTCCTACCGCTGGTGCCTGCCCCAACCCTGGCCCTTATGACCCTGCCATCAAACTTCAGCTGCCTGCACCTGTCTTTTGTTGCCTGAAGGTGGTTCTGGCAATAGAAGACATTTTCCCTGATGGTGGGAAGGTGCAAGGAATTAATATCCCCTGGGAATAACTCTCAGTGAATGACTACCCCAGTTTTTCCTGG
The DNA here is from genome assembly GCA_963574355.1 of Loris lydekkerianus. Classification (NCBI taxonomy): domain Eukaryota; kingdom Metazoa; phylum Chordata; class Mammalia; order Primates; family Lorisidae; genus Loris; species Loris lydekkerianus. The sequence continues at coordinate 33,086 of CAUYPK010037053.1, read as the reverse complement.
GGTAGAATGTCCCTGTGGGTGGCATTAAGCTCCGGTGGCCCCCAGGGGGAACTTGTTTGATAAGGAACCTACTATATACCACTTTTCCACACCCTTAGCAATGTTTCTGGATCAATTCCAAAGTAGAATGTTTTTGTACCTAAATCCTTGTCTTGGGATTTGCTTCTGAGAGGACCTAAATTTAAGATACAACTTTTCCAAGTTCTGCTTTGCAGGGAGTTGAGGAATCCCCAGGGCAAGTGTTTGGAATACACAGAACCAGTAATTCCTCTGCCTCTCCAGATAGAGACTGGACCCTGGGAAAGAACAAAAAGAAAATACTATAGGGCTTGGGAGAATAAGCGAGAAAGGAAGGAGCTGGTGGGAAACAGAAGGATCTGGCCCTCCTGCCCTCAGCTGGTGGGTGCTGATGGAGATATAGGTAGAAAGTAAAGTGTCGTGTAACACCAAGTGCTTGAATCGTCTAATTACAAGAATTATCCCTTCCAGGAAATGGATGGACCCATCCCTGCTTTGGGACGAAGGAGGTTTAATGAGGATTAATAATCCTTCATGTCTCTCTGTGGGGCTGTGGCTCCCCCCATATCTGTGACTGCAATTTATTGGTAGGATGGGAACGTAGTGGGTCTCTCTCTTCAACTGGGATTTGGGCTATCTGAGCCCAGGCTTCCCCTCCTATCAGTTTAGTCTGCAAAGCCTAGTGTTCACAGACCATGAGCCTCCTGGCCTCTTAGCTCTCTCCCCTGACTCCCTTTGAAAGGAGGAAGCTTTTGCTTAGGTGTCCACGGGGAGTTGAGAGAGAAACTTCTCTGGATGGTGCTGCTGGGTGGGGTCATGCTGAAGGGTGATTACTGTATCACTTATGTGTCTGTCTAGTGAAGCTTTCTGAAAAATTCCTTTTATAATTAGCTATTGTGATGCTGATATATATTTTTCTAAATCTTAATCCAAATGGAGATGATTGTATAACAAATGAGCTTGGGGTATGTTCAGGTGAAATATTTTTGAGCATAATTAAGTGAGAATATCAGACGGAAGTGGTGATGTTCTCCCCCTGATGTCAAGAAACCTCCAAGGACTCCTACAAAATGTTTACCTGCCAGGTCCATTTCAAGTACCTCCTAGGGGCACTCAGTGCACTTCTTGCACACTCAGTGCACACTATTTGTTGTAATAGTTTTTTTCCCCCCAGGGGGTGTGCATTATAGCTAGCTGGGATGTCATTATAGTTCTGGGATGTCTATAAATCACAGATTTAAAAAATCATTTTCTGGGTGTTTTTGGCACACCTTTTGTGTGTGGGACATAACCACAAGAGGGACTCTATCTAACAAAATCAAATGTTTTGACCTGGTTGTTTGTACCCTCACATTTACCTGAAATAAAATTACTGTTCAAAAATAATAATAATAATAATTTTCATGCAATAGATTAAAAGAGAACAAACTGGTTCATTTGTGGGCTTTTAATCCTTGAGGTATTAGACTCTTTGTGAAGCATTGTATTTTCAAGCTGTTCCTTCACCTTTGACAGGCAAAATGTAGCTGTCTCTGATCTGCTTGGAAACCTCTGGAGAGCTTAGTAGACCCATGGCAGAGGTGGGCATGAGGTATTCCAGGGACATGTCTCTGTGAGAAACACTGATTTAAAGGAACAAAGTGAAAAATCCAGAGATGACCTTCATTGAAATGACCAGCATCTTAGCTTGGAAAAAGAATCTCAAACCCTAGGCCTGACCAATCTCAGCCTCCTGAAGTGGGAATAAGGACTACATTTCACAAAGTTCCTCCCTTTCCTGTGATTCTCCTGTGAAGTTTGAGGATCTCTGGTCTAGATAAGTAAGCTTGCCAGGGGTGGTAGAAACAAGACTCTGTTGCATGTATCTGATTTCTTATTTTTTTCCTTTTCTGACATCACACAAAGTAGCCCTGTGGAATTAGGGGACACAGAAGCCAACAGCTTAAACAGAATCCAGGAGGTTCACAGAAGAGGTGAGGTATGTGACTCATATTTAACATGTCAGCAGGTTTGTGATCCTAATTTGATTTTTCTAAAATCTGGGTACATTAGGGAGTAGAATTCAAAAAGCTTGTGAAAACTTCAGCTGAAGCAAGTTATTAAAAAAAAATTAAACCTCATGGGAATGAGAGGGGAAGAAACAATCTGCTTGCAGCTATTCCTGAGATAGCGAAGGTACATGCTCACTCTTCCCGCTCAATTAGAGGCTCCTACTGCAAAGGAAGACAGCCACTCACATCCTAGTACAAATTTGTTTATTGTATGGTTTTTTGGTTTGTTTTCAGTAGCTGAGTTTAGATTTAGGGTTCCCCTGCATTGCAGGGCTAGAGGGGGGAACTCTCTTTGGGCAGCAGGAAGGCACTGTGAGTGGTGAGTGTGATGACCACGTGATTTCACCTAAGGCCTTTCCTGCTCCACTGCTTCTGTTTTAGGTTGTGAGGAATTTTATTAGAAAACCCAGTCTAAGAGTTAGAGTCTTTCCCAGTGATCCATGTAGGATAAAATGTTTTTTGGAGGTGTATCTACAACCAAATTTAATTCCAAATTAGAGGGCTTCTGGGTCAGGGAATGTGCAGGGTATCCCAAAGGTGGCGCCATACATAGAAAAATTAACAAACTCATATTTTATATTTTTGTATTTGTATATAAAAATGTGGAGAAATATTTTGTAAAAATATTGTAAAAATTTTATAAAATTTTGTGATGAATATTTTGTAAATACAGGTACATTTAGCTACAATTTCCCATCTTCCCTATGTATGTATATATGGTGACCTTGTGACCCAAGGAGCTATTGTAAATGTGCAAAGTAAAATCACAGCTAAACTCTACTCCGCCCCTAGTGGTGTATATGTTGGGGGGTGGGGGGCAGGTAATGCGGCCCTACACAAACCCTCCTGTCACGCCTCTCCTCCTGAAACAAAGAACACAAGGAACCTCATTAGCTCCACTCCTGAAATTGGTGTCAAAGGGCCCTAACCCCCCAAAACTCTCTGGACCAGCTATAGAATTTGCCCACCCTTCCAGCGCCATATAAAAGGGGTCTCTCACTGGCACAGAGGCCATCTTTGCCCTGCCCAGGCAGGTCACTGTCTCTTTTCAATAAATCTGGCCTCAACCTCTCCGCCCTGATCTCATACCTGGGCACCATTGCTGCGCCTTTCAGTACAGAACAAGAGCTTATCAACGTTACTAAAGTGCTCGCTGTGTGAGGAGCTCAGCATGCTTCTTCAGTCCTCTTCAAGTGAAGTGGTGTCTTAGGTTGGGTTTTCTCCAAAGCAGACCCTGATACAAAGACTCAGGTTGTTTATCTGGGGGTGCTCCTAGGTCGCCTGGTGATGGTGTGGGGAAGGAAAGAAAACCAGCACAGAGAGCGCTGGTGTGCAGGGTATTCAGTGGTGCCTACCCAGCAGCCGCTGCCCCACCAGTTGAGAGGAGCTTGTAGAGCATTAGCTCTTTGGCCCTGGTCACCTCCAGTCGAGCTCCCTGTTGTGGCAAGAGGACAACCTCAGCAGGAAGTCATGGTTTTCCTGGAACTGTCCCCAGGGCACTTGCACATATTCAGTGTTTGATAAACATTCGCTGTGGTGGCTATTGTAATTGTTACTGTTGAATCATTGGGGCAGGGAACAGGCTCCGTGTTACTTGTCTGGTTGGCTATCCTCAAGGATGTTCCGCATCCCCCATCATAACGTTAACAAGTACTAATCCCTCGGTGCTCTGTATGCCTGGTACCGGATGACTGTTTTAACTATCATGAGAAGCCCATGAGATGTGTACTATTGTGCCCAGGCCACAGATGAAAACTCTGGCTTGGAGCTGGGAAGCAACTTACCTAGCATGACATAGGCAGGACTGGTCACAGGAGCCAGGCTGGTCAGCCCCAAGCTGTGCTGAGCCACCACAACCTCTGTCCAAAGCCCCCAGGCCTCATGGGGACACTTAGGAGTCCTCAGTGTCCCTCAGGGCCTCTGATAGTAACATTGCCAGCCCCAGGCTTTGCATAGAAACTAAAATCCGCTGGCGCAGGTCAGGGAGGGCATGCGGGGCTGGGGCACTACAGAACCAGCTCTCCCTCTGCTCCTTAAAAGTCACCTCCTTTTGGAGTTTGTCCGTGCTTCCTTGCAGGTGTCCTCCGAGTGGCTTAGCGGTCCATGCTGGATCTTCACAGAGTGCTGGTTCCTCCATACAGGGTGGTGGGGTGCAAACTCCCTGCCTGCTGAGCATGCTGCAGACAGCTGATGGCTCATCCTGCCAGCTTCTCCCCGTGTGTAGCCAGGGCAGAGGCTGCTCTCAGCCCCTGTCTTGACCTCTGTGGCTGAGGTCATTCCAGAGGAAACTTGAAGTCCAGGAGGAGCTACAGCCCACAAGCCTACCTGGGCAGTCACAGCACTCCTCATATTCCCCTGCGCCTTTCATTGACTGCAAAGTGAACCTGCAGAAAGATGGGGGCAGGTGTTTGGAGGTGCTCAGATGAGTGGGCTGGGGCAGCTTTCTCTTTTCCAGTCGCTGGCTGCCCGCTTGCTATTTGATTCCCAGGGTGACACTGTTCTTACACGGGGCTTCTCTCTCTCCCTTCCCAAGGGTATTTTCTGTGTGACTTAGAATAAAGTATTGGGTCATGTGGATGTTACTATGGCAACCAGTGTTTTAAATAAAAATAGTGTTACACCCCCAGTAGCCTGTCAGTGTGAAATGTGCCTATAGGTAGTGAAAGGCTGTTGGCATCTGCATCCCTGAGATTCCTAGCAGCTTCCTCCCGGCACCCCCCAGGCCTTGAGGGCAGAATCTGCTGCTCTGACACGGGGCTGGGCTCCTGAGGAGTTTAAAGGAGAAGGTGCGTGGCTTCCCTCAGCTGGCTAGGGGGCTCTGCCTGGTGGTTCCTCCCAACTTCTGCCAGCAGCAGAGGAGTGCTGCTGTTTGCTAAGTCTTTCTGGACAGAAACTTTAACTGCATAAAGAGGAGCCTTGCCTCAGAGTCTACTTCTGGGGGAACACAAACCGAGACAGAGATTGATGTGCAAGTAATTTGTTTGGGAGGCATCCAGGAAAACGGCAGTAGTGAGTGCAGGGGAGTAGTGAGACAGGAAGAGAGGGTGCATTTTCAAAAGCAACTGCTGCAGACAAGTGGAGCTCAGTCCTGCTTAGGAACTTTGGGGGACCATTTTGAGGTATTCCCTCAAGAGCAAGGGAGCTGGTGTACTTAGTAAATGCCCCTCTGCCACTGCATGAAGGCTTTTCCCCTTTGAGCAACCCAAACAAAAACAAACAAAAAAACCAATCAAAACCTCCCCAAAGTCCTTAGTTAGAGTTGACAGGCAGCAGCCGTTAGGGTTTTAGGGTAAACACCTGCCTGGAGGATGTGGGCAGAGTGCCAGATCACCTGCTGCGGGGCTCCTGGCTGGCTGTCCAGGTGTCAGTGAACTTCCCCAGCTATTGGAAGCGCCTTTGTATTGGGATGAGGAGCTTAATGTGGAAAGGTAAAGGAAGGTAAGATGGGCTTTAGAGATTTCAATAAATCTTGAGACTTTAGCAGGGGTCTTCAAACTTTTTAAACAGGGGGCCAGTTCACTGTCCCTCAGACTGTTGGAGGGCTGGACTATAGTTTAAAAAAAAAAAACCTATGAACAAATTCCTATGCACGCTGCACATATCTTGTTTTGAAGTAAAAAACCAAAATGGGAACAAATACAATCACACTGCCTCATGTGGCCCGCAGGCTGTAGTTTGAGGACCCCTGCAGAAGGTATGGGGATGAAATTGGTACTCTCAAGACTGGTTGTCTTCGTGGTGCTGGTGGTGCATGGGAGAAGAGCTGGGTAGGAATGGGGTTTTCTTCTGGAGGAAAAGGAGGCAGCTTATTACATTCCAAATAGGTATTTTTGAAAGTGTTTGCGTATGTCCATCTTGACTTCTTACTTGATGACCTGGACAATGAGAAACTTTTAAGATTAGGCACTATGATACTGGAAACAAGACGCTCAAGTTAAACTCTTAGGGAGGATGTTTATGGATGGTGGTTTAGGTAGGAGTGAACAGGTAGAAATGAACTTTGGAGGTACATTGCTTTAAACGCTTGGCAGGAATTGGGGTGGGCAATTTTTCCTCTTCCAGTAGGCTCCGAGGAGTGCTCTGGGTAGACTTAGCCACCTGGCAGGTCAATTCACCTTCTGATGACCTGGTCTTGCTTTGAATGAAGAGTCAGCGCGTCTGTCCATCAGTGAAGAACAGTTGCTTTCCAAAGTGCCCCACACCTTCTCGAATAACTGGGCACCTTCTCCTCAGAATTTGAATTCCTAGTGGGATGTAACAAGGACTAAAATTTGACTGGAACTTATTGATGTCAATAGTGGCATTCTGATAAAAAGAGCTAATTCCAGGAGACTGTGAATGATCTTGCTCTTATCCTTTCAGTCCTGATCTTTAGCTTTTCCTTAAGTTCTCTGAGTATCCCATAGTATTCCAAGGCATTCTTATTCCTATTATTAATTCGGGGTTGGTTTTCTGTGGGTTACAATAGAAGAACCGCGAAAGATCTTGATTTCATTGGAAGGGTCCCCTTTGGCTTAAAAATCTAGATACCATCAAATGAAGCCCTGTGAAAATCTGTCTCTGTTGCTGCTATTTCATGCAGCAAGTACAGAAACAAGGGAGGAAGAGACAAGTGTTAGCATCGTGGGAGTAGAAGAGGTTTGTGTGTGGGTGGAGAGTGGAGGAGTGGGACGTCGGTAAGAGAGAAGGGAGGAAGAAGCAGATCAGGCAGGGAGAATCTCAGCTGCAATAGAGTTCCAGTGGTCTCAGCCAGTTCCATGCCACGCTCCTGCACAAGGGCTTCCCATTAGACAAGTCCAGTGTCGGGTGAAAATGGCTGGGCCTTAATGCCCTGCTGTGCTCAGGCTTTATCTGAGGGCTGCCAGGGGACAGAGTGGCCGCAGCTGAAAAGCAGAGGCATTGCCGAAGGCGCTGCAGCTGGAGGCTACCGGCTCACAGTGCTCCTTTGCCACCGAACAGCAAGTCCTTCCTAGTAGGGAGATCAGGGCCGCACAGCTCCGTAGCTACCTTCTGCTGAGTACACACCATTTTGTCTTCTTGTTCTTGTCGGGTTGTTGCTACTTCCACTCCTGCAGATGGTGAAACGGAGAGCCCACCATGTTTATCCCTTAATTGCCCTGCTAGTGTGAAAGTTGGGATTTAAATTTTATTTATTTATTTTTTTTGAGAGATGTTTTTTTTTTTATGTTGCTCAAGCTGGTCTTGAACTCCTGGCCTTCTCGGCCTCCCACCCGAGCCACCATGCCCAGCCTGGAATTGGGATTTAAGTAAATAAACCCAGCTATGTTTGGCTTGAATGCTCTTGTTTTGACGTCCTGTGGCAGCAGCCGTTGCTTCACTGCTATCAGCCTCTTAATCTGTCCTTACGGCACCTCTGCAGCGTCAGTGGCCATTTATTGCCCCCAGAGCAAGTCTATCAGGGTAGTATGTATGTACACGCATGGGTCTCTCGTGGGTTAAAAACACAGGTTTCCTTTTAGACCTGAATCATATTCCACTGTTTGGATGTACCACAGTTTATTTATCTATTCACCTCCTGAAGGACACCTTGGTTACTTCCAAATTTAGCAGTTAAGAATAAAGTTGCCCTAAAGATCCAGGAGCAGGTGTTTGTATAGACATAAATTTTCAGCTACCTTTGGGTAAAATATCAAGAAGTACGATTGCTGGATGGGCTAGGAAGAGTATGTTCAGTTTTGTAAGAAACTGTCTAACTGCCTTCCAAAGCGGCTGTACCGTTTTGTATTCCCACCAGCAGGGATGAGGGATCCTGCTGCTCCTCATTCTTACCAGGATTTGGTTGTGCCATGCTCTGGATTTTGGCCATTCTAATAGATGTGAGTGGCATCTCATTATTGTTTTAATTTACATTTCCCTCCTGACATATGTGTGGAGCGTCCTGTCCTGTGCTTATTTGCCACCTGTACATCTACTTTGGTGAAGTATTGGTTAGGTCCTTGGCCCATTTTTAAATTGGATTATCTGTTTTCTTACTGTCGAGTTTTAAGAGTCATTTGTCATTTCATTCTATTCACAGTAAGCAATTTTAATTTGGATAAAGTCTAGCTTACCAATTCTGTCTTCTGAGGATCATGACTTTGGTGCTGTATCTAAAAAGTTATCACCACATACCCAATGTCATCTAGAGCTCTCAAACCACGAACAGACGTGGAGGAAATGTTGAGTGCGTGCTGCTAAATTAAAGAAGCCAATATAAAAAGCCTATATGAGTCCTGTGTATGACATTCTGGAAAAGGCAGAACTGAGACAGTAAAAGATCAGTAGTTGGCAGGGGTTAGGGGAAAGGGAGAGATGAACAGGTGGAGCATGGAGCATGTTCAGGGCAAAGAAGGAACTCTGTCTGATACCATAATGGAGACACACATCATTAAACATTTGCACAACACCAAGAGTAAACCCTAATGTAGACTATGGACTTATGTGATGACAATGTGTCAATGTAGGTTCATCAGTTGTAACAAATGTATCACTCTGGTAGGGGATGTTGATGACAGGGAAGGCTATGCAGGTGTAGGGGCAGTGAGTATATAGGAAATCTGTCCCTTCCACTCAATTTTGCTGTGAACCCAAAACTCTAAAAAGAATAGTCTATTAAAGTATACCGAGAAAAAATCCCCACAGCTTTCTTTCCCTATGCTTTAATTTGGGTTTCCTCAAAGGCAGATGCTGAGGCAAATGGTAAGTGGTTTACTTGAGAGGACAGCCCAGAAGCAGGAGTTTGGGGGAGGAGGTGAGAGGAAAGGGGTATGAGCCAAAAAAGGGTATTAGTGAACCAGTCAACATGGGCAACTGGTGCTCCCTCTTGCTGGGGACAGCTGAGGAGCTGTGCAGAGTGTTGGGACCATTCTGGTTTCTACTCCCCATTGGTGGAATACAGCCCTGGGGGTGGGAGCTCCGTGGCACCTCCTGGCAGATAGGCCTATGCCTGGGCTGAGCAGCTCCTGGGCACCAGAAAGCGCCTCAGGCACAGAGCTGGTGAGGAGTAGGGTGGATGCAGTCAGCATGAAGGTGACTGCACATCACAGCCCTGGGGCACTCAGATGTGTGCTGGGGTAGACCACAGGATCTGCCGCCTGCACAGTCAAGGGTTTCTTTGAGACAGAGTCTCAAGCTCTGGCCCTGGGTGGAGTGCTGCAGCATCACAACTCACAGCAACCTCCAACTCTTGGGCTTAAGTGATTCTCTTGCCTCAGCTTCCCAAGTAGCTGGGACTACAGACACCTGCCACAATGCCCGGCTATTTTTTTTATTGCAGTTGTTATTGTTGTTTAGCTGGCCCGGGCTGGGTTCGAACCCACCAACCTCGATGTATGTGGCCGGTACCCTACTGACTGAGCTACAGGTGCTGCCATATTCAAGGTTTTTAGAAAGAATCTGACTCCACTTTCAGAGTATCTGATGCTTGTGACTCAGGATTTAAGCAAAGTAGCAGTGATCACTACACCTGCTGAGGCACTGTATTACTTTGCTAGGCTTGTCACAACAAAATACCACAGACTGGATGCCTAAAACAACAGAAATTTATTTCTTACAGTTCTGGAGTCTAAAAGTCCAACATGAAGGTATCTTGGACCATCTGGCTTCTCCTGAGGCCTTTCTCCTTGGCTTGCAGATGGCCGCCTTCTTGCCACATCCTCACATGGTCTTTCCTCTATGTGGTCTTCTTGGGGGTCTCTTCCTCTTCTTAGGGTACCATTCTTATTGGATTAGGGCCCCACTTTTATGACCTAACTTAACCTTAATTACCTCTTTACAGGCCACAACTCAAATACAGTCACAGGGGGGTTTAGAGCTTCAAAAGAAGAATTTTAGGGAAACACAATTAAGTCCATAATAGATATGGTGGTTGGCAAGAAGACCTGAATCTAAGCCAGATTTGTTCTTTTAGTACTGGTCCAAGAAATACTTTAATGAGATGCTTAAGGGTCACACAGCTTGACTGGCAATATGATGCTGAGTCAGAAGCAAATGTGTCTGCCAGGAACTGCTCATACCCACCGCCTACGAGGCATCACGTCCCAAGGTCTCCTGGCCGTGGCCCCTCTCCTTGAGAACTGATAAGGAGCCTGGCCTTACTGTGTGGCCTGTGCCGGTGCTTCCCTCTGTCCCCTCTCCTGGGAAATGAGGGAGCTGGGTTACGTTCCACTCCTATTCCCCTAGTCTTTCTTCCAGTATTGGTGAAAATTTTGGGGGCAATGGGCATTCACATCTAAGGGACGGCTGGTTGGATAATCCATCTGGGAAGGTGATTTGGCAGGTTATTTCAAAAGCTCTATAGAATGTGAGCATCCAAGATTATTCCTTTATGATAATTCCTAGAAGGGGAACTGCTGCGTCATAGACTAAGTCACGGGGTCACTTGTGATGGTTTCTCTCATTTCACTTTTATAAACGTGCCCAACACCAAGGGACTGAATAAGCAAATCATGGTACTTTATTCAACAGAACATGCAGACATAAAACACGATTCTACAAAGAATATTTAATAATTTGCAAAGATTTTTCATAATACCAAGTGGAAATGCTAATCACAGAGCAACCCACCGTGTGGTTCCATCTGTGTTAAAAGATACAAAGATCTAGAAGCACACTACGCCAGGAGGACACTGTGGTTACTTCCGTGCGACAGGACGAGGGAGAGTCTAAATCTTTATTTGCTGAAGTAACAATGTGTATCATTGCTTTTGGAATATAAAAACCTACAAAAAGTTATGTTAAAAATTTTATCTAGTTTTGGCAGGCGCTGCTGGCTAGCTAACCCCGCGAGTATTACTGACCTGCTCCCCACTTGCTGCTTGTTTTTCCATCTCTGCAGGGGAATCCTCACCTTCCAGTTTTCCTGACCACTGAGATGGGTAAATGATGGAGTTTTGGCCAATGAGAATTAACTGGAAGTTGATTGGGTGGACGTAGGGGTTCCTGGAAGAGCTAGGCCTCCTGATAAAATAAGGAGCTATTACTGGACTCTTCACCTCTCAATTCTTCTTCCTGGAATATGGAGGTGATGGCTTGTCAGCAGTAGTCCTCTTTTGACCATGAGGTAGTAAGGATGGTATAGCGGAAGGGTAAACTCTAGGCTTTGATGGCATCCTTGAATCATGACAGCAACTCTGGACTAGACTCCCTACCTCCAGGCTTCTTCTTGTAAGTGATAATTATGATATAATAGTTCTGGTTAGATCAGTTATGAATGCTTTTGGCTATAAGCAACAGAGATAAGTTCTCTCCTCTAGGTCCTAGATCATCCCTGTTATTTCATGCTGCCTTCATTGAAAGAAACAGAGGTGTCCTCCCCAAGGCGACTCTCTTCCCAAGCTCGCAGTACTCTCTTTGGCACTAGTATGTGAATTTGCTGTGGCCCTGGGAGGAGAGGAGCACTGCCTGTCTCTTACAGCATGGGAGTATGTTAAGCATCTTGTATGCCACAAATGCAGGGCATGGCACTGCATGAGACAGCACGTCAGCTGTCCCTCAAAACACGTGCTGGGCACTGTGCCAAGTGTTGGGGGAGGCAAAAGAACAAAACAGACCCACACCCTGTCCTTCTGAAGTTTATCATTTGGTGGAGAACAAAGATATCACAAAGCCAGTTAATGCTATGCATAATTATATGTGCAGAGTTTGGAAGCACAGGGGGCTAGGTGAGTGCATCATGGGAGAGCCTGGTATGGGCTTGGGAAAGGAATCCAAAATTCCCAGGCTTGTCTGTGACAGCAGCTGGGTCACAATGCCTCATGGAAGATAGTCTCCCTTTGATAAGAGCCCTCGTGTGGCCTTGAGCTTTCTTGTCCATGTCATCAAAATGGGGAGCCTGGACTCATCAATCAAACTTCTAGGTTCCCAGAGCTTAAATGATGCTAAATGATGCATGAAAGAATCTTTTAGCTGAGAGGTGCCACCAGCAGACTTGGGCCAGGGTGATGACACCAGGGCTGTTTACTTCCCAGCCTTGGCAAAAATGCGTACCACATTTGTTCATTCAACACATACACTGTACATCTACTGTGTGTTAAGTACTGTCTGGTTACTGGGGACGTGTCCATGAACAAAGCAGACAATGATCCCTGTGCTGGGGAGTGGGGAGGGTTATAGTCTAGTGGGAGGAGACAAGATCACAAGTACCTCTGCAGGCATCTCAGGGTGATACCCACTGTAGAATCAAGGTACGCAGGGTGAGAAGGGTGACAGACGGTGGTACACATTCCATAGGGAGATCAGGGTGGCTCTCAAGGAGGGGGGGGTACTTGTCTAAGACTTTCAGGAGGGAAGAGACAGAGTGTGCCAAGGCCTTGGGTGTGGGCCTCTGTGAGCAACACCAGGAAGGCTGGTGGGGATGAAGTGGATCTCATATGACCATGAGCAGAAGTCAGGGCCCCAGCATTTGACTCATGTTTAGGAAAGATTCCAGGTCAATCCTTGCTCACGGTATTTACTGTGAGTCAATAGGTGGGCAGACCTGGTGACCCAGGCTCAGACCCTGTAGGTAGCAAGACAACCTAAGCCATGAAGCATTTACTTATTTTAATTTGTTCTGATGTATCTTTAAGTGTACACTATTTTTATTAATCATAAAAAATACTCAATTTCTTTTATGATGATCTCTGGGCATGGGACTGTAAGGGACTTCCCCCTGCTGTCCTGTGCATCTATAATGTTTTTAATTTTTGGTTCTTGAGCAGTGTTACTTTCTATTGATCTGTGCTTCTAGACATTGATGGGTATTCCTGTAAGAAATGTACAAGAATAAACAGTCTAGGCAAAGACAAAGGAGCATTAACTGAGCTTTACCTGCATTTGGCCCTGGGCCACTCCCGTCCCCATCTCCGAAGTGAAGCAGAAGCCCAGGCAGCCAGAGTGTATGTTAAAAATTAGGTTTTACCGCTTATGTATTTTGCTTCATTTTGTAATCAAAACTCTTTTTGGCTATGTCTTCTATGAGAGCAATTTCAAACTCTTTGCTCTATATGAGGCTCCTTATGAGTTTTTGTAGGTGATAGAACGGTAGAACAGATTACTAGAGCCCCCCCCCCCCCAATCCATCAAAAATCATCACTAAGGTGAAAATTTCAACTTCAACTCTGTCCTTGAGACCCATAAACTCTTCCTAAAATTTCAGCAAAGTGATGTGCACAGTTTTCCTGGCAAGAGTACCCACAGCTTTCCTGATACTCTCTCTGCAGTTGGTAAGATGGGGACATGTAGGAACTCTTGCCTTGCAGCAATGACAAATAGAAACCCTCAAATTACTATAATTTCTGAGAAGCCAGTTGCCTGGAGCCCACACCTGCCAAGAGACAGGTGGTCAGGGTTTAAAGGTGTTTGGTTGTGGCTTGCACAAGAAATGTAGAAAAGACTGTCTCTGAGGCCTAATGCAAATAGGTGGTGATAATCATTGGTAAAACAAACAAGAAAACCAATCTAACTCCACTTCCACCAAAAAAAGCTCTTTTACTTCAAGGTAAAAATACAACAAAAATTTTCAAGTTCAGATGAAATGCCTGCCCTGGATGTTTAGTCTTTATGGTATTAGGGTTTCCCCGAGTTGGCTGCCACTTGAATGTGTTCATATGGACTACAGGTGCTCTGAGTGGGGCAAAGCTGACTTTTCAGGCCCCCACCTGTCTGTTAAGCAGGTAGACAATGGAAAGCAGGACCAGATGTGGGTCAGGGACCACTGTGGAGCACAGTTCTCTGCTCCAGCAAGCAGGTGTCTCTCATTCCCGGGGAGACAGGGTCCCAAACTTCTCTGACTCTAGTTTTTCTCCTAAAATGGGGTGGTTGTGTGATCAGATTAAAGAAACAGAAAGCCTTTAAAATGCACTGTGCCAGGTATTGTGTTAACAATTCAATCAATTAAGAAAAAGTCTAAGACTTTTTATTGGTAGAAAATAACCTTTACCTTCTAACTCCCCTGTTACGAAGGATAAAAAGATGTTCTGGGCATGTTTATTCAGGTGAAAATGGAGAGTCAGGTTTTCATAGTCCAGAATACCTGGGGATTTACTTTTATAATTCAGAAAAGAATTTTAAGAGAAGTATTATCTAATAAACAGTAAATGCTGTAAACTTTTTACACTGATGCAAATGGCAGGCACAGGAGCTCCAATACCATGGCCTTTCCCCCCCTTTAGATTTTTGAATTATTATGGGTTTATAGTTGAACACATACATTTATCTACGGGATACATGTGATGTTTTGATATAGGCATACAATGTGTGATAACTAAATCAGGGTAACTGGGCTATTCATCACCTCACATGTTTATCATACCATGGCTTTTTAACATTTGATAATAGAAAGCCCCCCCCCCCAACAATCTTTTATTCTATTTTAGTGATTATCAAACTTGACTGCACTGCAGAACCCCCTAGGGGCCTTATTATTGCACCTGATTCGTGGGCCTCCCCTCTGAGGTTCTGGTTCAGCTGGGCAGAGGTGGGCCTGGAGGACGTACACGTCTAACAAGTTTCCATGTGCTGCCGGTGCTGGTCCATGGACCACACTTTGAGAACCACTGCTCTATTTGATATCAAAAACACTCAGGAAACTTCCTTTCCAAATCCAGCTTTTCCCAGAATTGCTGACTGGGGTCAGCAGATGACCTGTTTGAGAGAGCAAGATTGAAGGTGTGACTGTCTGATGAGGGTCCTAGATCACCAAAGTTTGAAGCTATCTGCAATGACCTCTTGAGGGAATCCTATAGTTTGGAATGTGGCTAGCTGCAAAGGTAGGACCCTAAGGAAGTCACAATATAGAAATTCCAAACTCAGGGATTCAGAAGATCACTAATCAAGGTATTAAGAAAGGGGGAGATGTACATTCTAGCTTTTTTTCTGGGCAGTGTTTTTCTCCCCCTAATTGTGGAGGTCTGGGATGTTCTAGAGGAGGGAAGCTGTTCTCAGTGAGGTCAGATCATTTTGGAAAAGTTGCCACAATGTGGACAGAGGTATGTGGTACAGGGGTGGGGCCGTGGCTGAAGTTAAGAACTGGGAAGACAGCCAGGGCCGCACTCTTCTAGGTGGGGCTCGTGAAACTCAGTTCTGCGAGCACATGTTTGCCTTTGTGGCCTTGGCCTCTGAAGGTCATGGTGCAAACCTCAAATGAATTTACCAGCCTAACACCAAAATTAAGTAGAGATTCTGCAGGATCTTAAATGGTTCTCTCACTCTCTCCCTGGACTTGACCCCATTTTATATTTCATTAGATTTTTAATCAGTTTCCATTATAAAGCGCTTTCAACAAGGCTAGAATCTATAACACACACACGGGGCAGACACTGCCTGGTCTACCTGGTTTAAGAAGCCAGAGTGGAAGCCTCTGAGAATGGAGAAGGCTTTCCTTAGGCCCTGGGAGCGAGTCCTGAGGCCTTCCATCTTCAGCTTTGTCCCCTTTACTCTGCAGCATGGAGCAGCAGCCTGGGGCATGGACTCTGGGCCAGAGGACCTGGGTTTGAACAGCAGTGTCACCAATCATAACACTGGATGGTACAGTCTTGGTACTTACCTAATACAGGGTAGTTACATGACCTACCTGCTTTTTAGGAAGTTGAGGCGTATACAGAGCAGGCAGGGCAGTGCCTGGCACGCTGCTTCTGTGCTATGAGCACCGGCTACTTGATGCCACAGGAAAGAACTCAGGGCTTCAACAAAAAGCAAGAGAATCTGAGCTTGAAGGATGCTGGGCCCTGACTATGCTCAGCCATTCATGTGAACGAATCTCATTGAACAGCTACTTAGCACCGGACACTGCACTAGGATAGTGGGTGCAGCAGTGAAGGAAGCTGAATGTCCCTGTCCTCAAGGGGCTGACAGCCAAGAGGAAAGTTCCTGGCTAATGAATGAATAATGGCAATAGAAGATGGATTCCCTGAAGGGATGAAATTCAGCTTGCTGAGTGCACAGAGCCTGCCTGGCCTTAAGTTAGCCATCTGCAGTCTGGAGGACAGTCAGGCATCAATAGTGGGGGTTGGGAAGCAGTAGAGAGCATCCCAGATTGGGCTGAGCCCAGTGAACACCCCGGGCGGGACAGGGCAGGAAGGATTTTGTGAAGGTGTTTGGGAGGCCATGGGGAAGGACATGCCACTCACAGGTCCTACTGCAGTTAGGGTGAGGCTACCTCTTTAAGCAGTTTTAAGGCTGAGAGTGAGAGAGAGTCATGTAACTTAGGGGTGCATTTTGAAAAGGTCAGTCTGATTGTAACATGCAGAAGAGACTGGGTTGGAATGGAAGCTGGAGAGGATGTGGGGAGACTAATTGAGTCCTCTGCAGGGCCTGTGAATGTGCAGCCCCCAAGCCCAGCTCGCAGTCCCCTCTGCAGGTTCTTCCACATGCTGGAGCTGCTGCCCATGGACCACAGCATGAGCAGCAGTAGCCTGGACGCCCCGTCGGTGGTGGGTGGATTCTCAGAGACAGGCAGTTTATAATATGTAACAGGAAAAGGCAGAAAGCCCTCTCTGAACACTAGGACTGTTTTTACTTTAAAGATATTTGTCCCCAAACATAATTTAATCCAAATCCCAGAGATGCCCTTAGTGACTTGAGGATGGGGTGGGGGATAGCACTTCACAGAATAGACTCACCTACATTAAGGTGACAAAGATCCAGGCAGCTCTGCTGAGCTCAGGCTCCATGTAACCTTGACGCTGTGCAGCCTTTGCAGGGGGCTTATTTTTGCTCATCTCTTTGGCTTTCTATGGGACAGCAGCAAAAGCCCTGTGCAACCCTGAGGTTACATAGACAGGGCCTGGGATACTCAGAGCGTCCCTCCCTCTGTCCTATAGAAAGTCAGAGAGACACAGGGAAACCTTACTTAGTGCTTCAGAAAGGATGAAATCCAGTCACTCTGCCTTGGACGCTCCTGCCTGGTTCTCAAAAATGGTGGTGTTCCACATCAGATTTAACTTAGGCATAACAGCATTTCAACTCTGGAGACCCCCCAATCAGTTTTCCAGCTGTTGGGTCCCTGGCTGTGAGGACTCGGGGAAAGGAAGCCCATCTGTCAGCACAGAGAATGACACGTATCACCTCTGACTGAGGTCTGGCAGGTCAGGGCCCTGGGAACGGTCTGTGCTTGGTTTCCCTCTGGCACTCACACTGTGGGGACATATACTGATACAGAGCTGTGGAAGTCTCCCTGGTAAAGACAGGGAACCTGGGACCATCAGGGAAATAGGCGCATTCCCTGTACACATGGCTAAATAGGGCCTTCCTCTCTGGAGTGTCGCCTGAAGCTACTATCCGAGAACTAGGTCCTCCACTTTGCCCCATTCAAAGCCTCAACCTCCCCCCATAGCCACTGTCTTTTTAGCCCCCATGAGGAAATAGTTTAGGGGCCTATAAGCCTGCTGAGGACCCATAACTCTGTCTTCACAGTGGGAAGCAGGGTAGCACTGTTTGCTCTTTAGGAAGCTAATGGTGCCAGAAGTGGTTTTCCTTTAAAAGTGGAACTATTTGTCTAGGGGATCAACAGCAGCCTTGGCCTCAGGAGCTGCTCCAGTAGGTGCGGAACTGGAAAGCTGCTTGCTTGGGTTCTGGAGCTGGAGCTGAAGTGCTGCCTGCAGTGCGGTGCGGCCCTGGTGTTGTGAAGTAGCCGTTCTCTGATTGGCAACGGCCTGATTCACAACACCAGCTGTCCCACCGCACTATGCTGGGGAGGCCTCCGGGCGGTGGCCGTGGTGTGGTGGCACCTCTGCAGTGCTGCTGCTGCTGCTGGAGGGTCAGGGAGGCAGAGAAAGCATAGAGAATGGCTGGTGGTTAGAACAGGAATGCATTTCATCACCCGCCTAGCCTCATCTGAGAGACTTTTCTTTTTCTGTTGTCTTTTGCCAGCTTCCCCATCCCATGGGGTCATGGATGGGTGTCTGTGGCTTCAAGGAGCCTTGGATTCCGGACACAAACTTGCCCAGGTGTTGATACTTCTCTAGGAAGAGGATCTGCCTCAGCAAATCCTCCAAAGGAAACATCCTTCCATAGCTTGGGGAGGTCCAGGGGTAACCGAAGACTAGTTCTAAAGCCCATCGTTAAAGTGCTTTCCCACTGATAACTTGTCTGGGAGGAAGGAAGGGATTTCTATTATTCTTTTGCCAAACATAGAAACCAGAGATGGTTCTCATCCTGCCTTCTGAGTAGTAATTTTGCCATAACCACTGCTCAATCCCAAATTTTACTACCTGTCCAGGGTCAGGTAATGAAACCACACTAGGCTGAGCTCCCCTAACTACTGAGGATGCAGGGTCAGAATGGAATCCTTCAAAGATACAGCACAACCTCCATGACTCAGTCCTCTGAAGAGTGGGGAACACATTCCAAACACAAGATTATGGGGACTCGGGGCAGTCATACAAATCAGCAGAAACCGAGCCTCGCTGAAAAGAAATGGAGTAGCCAGCCTTAAACACCTACTTAACCATCATGGTACCTTCCTTCTCCATCTGCAGGTGACTTGCCTGGGCTCTCTCTCTCCCAGCTTTGGCTGATCCAGGATGTTTAGGGTCTCTACTAGGGAGACTCTGCAGTAAAAATGACTTTGGAATTCTCCTTTGGTATCTGCTTGGATTTCATCACCATTATGAAATTATGTAGGAAAAATTGATGTGAAAATAGAATTTGAAGTTTAATTGCTATTTCCAGGTGTCGATAAACACTTTAAATGAACAGTTCTTTGGCCCCAAATGGCTCCTGCCTGCTGCGTGGTTCTTAGTTACCCAATCAAGAAAAATCACATTTCCCACTTTCTGCCATCTATCTTGGAACCTGCTTTATTTTAAGGACACAAACTTGGCAAGTTGCTAGTACTGGATGTGGCATAGAAGTTCTGCCAAAGTTCTTGCCAGAGTCGGGGGAGGCAGAAACTTTGAGTAATTCATTAATCATAGCTTAACACCATGCCATGCAAATCACCATGGCCCTTGAGTTCAGAAATGTCTGGGTTTTCCTGTCTATAATCAAAAAATCCTTGATGGGACATTAGGCTATAATCTCTACACTGAGACCTCTGTGGTCTGCAGAATTGTGAAGCTGGAGGTTTCTACCGAATGTGGGTTGCTCCTGCTAGATACCTGGGCAGGACGTGGAACCAGGTGTGCAGCTGTTGTGCATGAGGAATGCTGATGTCTGGGCCAGGAGCTGTTCTAGGCACTTTGCACGCTTGAACTCCTTGCATCCTCATCACACCCTGTGAGGGTCATAATCTAGGCTAGGAATGGGAAATTCATGGGGATGAAGGAACTTGTGGTCACTTAGCAGTGAGAGGAGCTGGGGTAGAAAAGGGCACCCAGCTCCAGTTTGGCCACCGACTTCCCTGGTGGACACAGCTAAGCCTTGATACCTCTCCCTGGTGAGACTGCACCTGGCAGATGGCCCCTAAGTCCCACAGCCCCAGCTATGGAGGCTCATAGCCTGGTCTCTGGACACACAGTGCAAGTGAGTGGATAGTTGTGTGGTACCATGGTTACACACCAGGCCTTGGAAACAGGTGGGTCTGGATATGTGTTCTGAAGTTGTCCGTTCCTAGGGCAAGTTACTGAACCCCTCTGGGCCCCAGTTTTGGTACTTGAAAAACAGTGCCATAAGGAGATGAGAAAACCTGGCATACTGCAAACGCTAGACAAGTGTATATGCTGGATGAGTGTTGGTGTTGCCCAGTTAACGTGGCTGGCTTTCTAAGAACTGGATAGGGAGAGACCTGGAATTTTTTCTTTCCCATAAGGCTGAACTTTCTTGAGGACTGTCTTGAGGATTAAACACCACTTACTCTGAGAATTAGCAAGTTCCAGAAAGGGGACTGTGAATTGCTGAGTGGACAAAAGCCTTTAGCAAAGTTAATGTGCTCTTTTGGCCAAGACATCCAAGGGACGGTCATGTTGGTACCAAGTGAAACCAGCACGAACCCTGAGGAAGTAAAACACTGCAAATCTGCGTACTGGCACTCACCTGTCCCTGCATCCACAGTGCAAAAGGCAACTCAGGAACAGGCCTATCTGCAGCCAACTCCACTTCTCCATTCTGCTTTGATCCCACCAGCGTCTAGGGGGTCAAAGAGAGATCAAGACATAATCAATAAATAACTAGAGTGTTAATTTCAAATGCCTGTGAGCTGGGCCTGGCCTGGCCCCACCTCCAACACCTCTGATCTCTCTAAGTTCTCCTTGAGCTCTCTGCCTTTTTAACTTCTCACATGGGCCATGCTCCCTCCCACCACAGAACCTACACACAAGCAGCATCTTCCACTGGGAATGCCTCCACCCTGTTTGCACAGTTAAATACCAGCTCCTCCAGGCCTCAGCTTCAGAGTCACTTCCTGGCCCCCCAGCTCCAGATCAGACCCGATTTTTTGGACGTTGCTCTGCAGGCCCCTCCTGCACCCTCCTTCAGTGCACTTACTGTGAAGTGTAAGTGGCATCTCCCGCACTCCAGTCCAATCTCACCATCCATCCTCCATGTCGGCCACATGGGATACTGTGTGATGAATAGTACTGGGTGGATAGATGAACAATTTCAACCAAGACTTGGTGGCCCAGTTACACTTTATTTTTTTGGGATGGGGTCTTGCCTAAACTGGCCTTGAACTCCAGGCTAAAGTGATCGTTCTGCCTTAGCCTCCCAAGTAGGTGGGACTACTGGCATGTCCCACCATGCCTGGCTCCCCAGTTATTAATACTTCCTTCTAAGTGCTCATGAGGCACTCTCAGGAGAATAAAAAATGGCACTGACTATTTTAGGGAGATCTACAGTGCTAATGTGTAATAAATAATTTCACTTCAGCAGAGTGACTGCAGCCTAATTCATTTCCCTGCCTTTAGGCTAACCCCACTGTGATTCAAAGGAATCAGGGGACTCTTTCAGAGGGTCAGTCTGATCTGGTTCAGCCTCCCCAGGGCGTCCTACTGCTGCCAAGATGGAGTCATAGACCCCTTGGCTTGTTACTGGTGGGTTAGCACCGATCCAGCAGCTGGAACTCAGGGCTGCAGCTTGGCTATGCTCTCACCCTGTGAGGAGGTCTTGCAAAATTAAGAAAGTATGTGTGGGCACCACAATGGTAAAAATTTGTTCTCAGTGTCCCCTATGAATCAGCAGAATGTCCAGAAAGTCCCAGTATTTTACCATCTTAAGTGCATGTCTCTATTTCCATGGCAACCCCACCTGCCCAGCCTAGGCCCCCCACCTCCTCTCTGGACCATGTGGTAAGGGTCTAACCTGCCGCTCTGCTATGCATTCTTCATTAAGCAGCCTGGTGACCCTTTTAAATGGGAATTGAGAATGTTACTCTCTTGCTTCAAACTCTCATGTGCTTCCCATCATGAGCAGAATAAAATCCAAGTTCTCTGCAGAGCCTACAAGGTGCTGGTGGCCCAGCCCTGCCTGCCTGTCGCGTGCTGCCCCACTCCTCCTGGGCTCTGGCCATGTTGCCCCTGCCTGTTCACTGTCACCTCCCTCCTCATGAGCTGTGGCTGTGCTTTCTTTTAGATCTTGAAACACAGGGCTAGACCATATGGTGTCTTCTGCAATGCAAAAAATCAGGCATTTCCTTTAAACAGAGCCTTTTGTGAGCTCAGGAAGATGCCCCTGGCCCTGGGCAGACTCAGGCCGTGATGGGGCATGTGACCTCCTGAGTGGTGGTGCCTGGGTTGGACTTTAGCCCCCAATTCAGGGGTCCTATGTCATATAGCCTAGTGGAACATACCCCATACTCTTCCCACCTTGGGGACTGTGACCTGCCATGTTTATTAAGGACCTCAGACAACCCCCACCAGAGGCATTTTAAGAGAATGCAAGGTATCTAGTATTTCAAAATTCTGCAGCAGTTTTAACCAAATTTCTTATCTATTATTTTCTACTTTGGCCAGTCCTTCTTTACTATGGGCTTGGTAGGGCCAGGCTAGCTAATTCTTTTTCTTTCCTCCTCTTTAACATAACATAATGATCACTTGGTGTAGGCGATCCCAAGGACGTGACATTTATCTAAGCTTTATAACACCAGCAGTCTCAAATCAATGAGACATTTTTCGCCTGTTAGTTACGGGAAAAAACGACTCTAACAGAAACACAGGATGTGTTCCCTCATCAACCACCTCCCAGGTTCATCACAATCAACACGGATGCCTCAGTGTCTGACATCACCACTGGCTCTGGCTGGCTCAGGATGGCTGTGGGGTAGGGCAGTAGGGGATTCAGGGCCATACCCCAATTGAGTCAGTTTGGGAGTGATGAATCTACCTCCTACCCCAGAGATAAACCAGATTTGGGAACGGCTGCTCTAAATCTAGGGCTCTGTTAAAAACCGATGTTCCTAATGAGTCTCAGCACTGGGAGTCTGATATGACTTTAGCATCTTCTGAAGAAAATTAAATCTTGCCCACGTGGCAGGTGCTGTTTGTGCCCAGCACTGCTGTTCTAGTACACAGGGTGCATTTCTCAGTGGCTTCCTTGGGTTGGGAATGGAAGCAGGAGTGTGTTCAGGCTGCGTGTGGGCTGGCTGAGTGCCAGGACTTAATCTCCCAGAGCAGCGTCAACCAGTGACCAGGCAGGAGGTGGTGAATAACACCCGTCTCTTGGAGCCCTTGTGGGTGGGGGCCCTGAGATGTGTTCTACACCAGCTTGCAGAGGTCCCCACTTGCCTACAGCAGTGAGCTGACAGATGACACAATCTTTACCGGCTCCTTTCTGCAGTCTCTTACAATGCTTCCTGGACCACCTTGCAATACTCAGAGCTACAGGTAGTGTCTGAGTTAAGTACACTTACAAGCACACGTGGTTTTGACTGGGAGAACCTTACGCTGCCAGGGGAGGCGAGCCGGGCTGGTACTCCCAGGTGCTGATCCCGCTCACGTGGGAGCCACATCATAGTGTCTCCTAAAATTCTGTATCCCGGATGTCTCACTTGTTCATTCCAGGCTCACCCTGACTTTCAGGGAATCAGAATACACAAATCAGGCAAGACGACCCATCTCAAGTAGGTTTTCTTCCAGAGGATGCTGTACCTATGTTTCTTTGTTGCTTTTTCATAGAAAATAACCCTCTAAATGGAGAACCTTTAGGCCCCAAATTCTGAAGTATTAAGATCATTCTGCACGGTCAGTAAAGCACAAGTGCTATTACAGGCATTTAAGACGGCACACTCTATTTTTAAGATCATGGCGAAAATAAACCAAAAATCAACCAACCTGTACAGGTCTTTGCTTTAGCCCATCTTGGCAGAAGCCTTCTAGGTGGGCTTTAAAATAAAAACTCCTGGTTCAAAGAAGCTGCTCGGCCTGCTGAGCTCAGCCTAGAGTTTATTAGCACAGTTAATATCGCATGCAAATAGATTTCCCTGCTTCTGTCATGCCAGTCCATTAATTCAGCCCCTTGTCTGCTACATCTTTATCCTTGGCAGGTTAATCCTGCCAAATGCCTTTGCTGCAGCACATGTCACGCTGTGCCTGTGTCCAACAATGCGATTTTGCTGATCCTGTTGTGTCAGCTTTGTGACCCTGTCTGGTCAATCCAATGGTGGAAAAAGGGCAGATGAGGTTTTCCCTGAGACCTCTCTCCTACTCTGGTATCCACTCCCTCCTTTGAAAAAAACATTAATTTCAGTTAAATGTTTTGAAAGTCAATCATTGCATATGGACACCTGCCTATACCAAAGTCTTTCAGACAAGGATGTCACAGTGCCCAGCGGGCCTCCAAACTCTTTCTGGCAGCCCCACCCAGTTGTCAGCTGAATGCAAAGGGTGAAAACAGGAAGATCAGCTATTTCTTTTCCAAGGCTCTATACACAGTAAGGGGTTGAGGATGGCTGAATGTAAGGCGTTCTTCCATTTAGTGGGATCATTAAAATGAATTATTAGAGGAGGCAAATGCCTTCCTACCATCACCTGTTTCAGGCATCCACCTGATACAGGCAGAAGAGTCTCCAGGTCTCACAGTGTGTTTCTCTTCTTTTCTGTGTCCCAGTGGTGTTAAGAGCATGGTGGGCCTTGCAGCCAGACTTATGTAGGTTCAAATCCAGTTGGATCACTTTCTACTGCTATGGCCTTATGCCTGTCACTTTACCTCTCTGGCCTCAGTCTGTTCTTCTGTAAAATGGGCATAACCATAGCACCTACCACACAGGACTCTTGCAAGGATTCACTGTGTTAGTTAGTACATGTGAAACACTCAGAACAGTGCTGGCACACATAGGGCAGGCACTGGGTAAATGCAAGCTGCTATTAGCAAAGTCCCCACTTTGTCAAAACTCACTGCCATCTGCAGCTTCCTGGGTACATACGCAGAGTACATGGGGTAACATCCCACAAGGGTATGTAAGGGTCCTCAGACACGAGCTATACTCTCTTGCCTGCTAACTGCAGAACTTGGGCGATGAGGAGCCCTGTCTGGTTCCCCAACTGACCACTAGTCTCTACGTGACCCTGGTAGTCTCTGGGGGGTATGAGAAAGTATTCCAGTGTGGTTGAGAACAAGGTCTTTGATTAGCTACCCAGAGCCTGAGTCCTGAGCCTGCTGCTATGTGACTCTGGGAAAGTTCCTTAATATTTGAGGAATATTATAATACCTACATTAGAAATGGGAGACTTGGTTCTACGTTGCAGGGTTATTATAAGGAGTAAATGAAAAGGTCTATGTGAGGTGCTTGGCATGTTGTTGGGAACACAGTGAAGGCCCCATAAATAATGGCTGTTGTGGCTGTGGAGTCCCCTCCAAGGTACCAGGGCTTCCCTCTCCACTCCTCCACCCATCTGTGTCCTCGTCCCTCCACAGCCTTCGTGGAGGTGTGAGAGCTGCGTGGGATCGTGGAGGGAGAGCTGCCAGCATAGGGTGCTCGCTGCTGTCCACCCTGGCTCGTTTCTTACTCCAGATGTCCTCGTTTGTGACACTCTCGTCTGAACCCTGCTAAGATTTGTGAGTCATTTTTAGATGATAGTGTGCATGTGCAGATTTGAAGCTGTCCCAAGTTTGGCCAGAGATGAAAATGCATCCTGATGGGAGTGCAAAGACATCTTTATGATAACCGTAGGGGAAGAACGCTAAGCCCTTTTGGTATCAACTAGGTCAGGACAGGATTTTTGCCCTCGATGTGAATAGAGTATTTTGCTATAGGGCAGAGCTGTATGTTTCCTTTGGCCACCAAGCACTGCCTACTTTTCCAGGGTCCTGCTGGATCTAATAAATAAAACCCTCTCCTTAGTCGAGCACTGATTACGTTCCCTTTATCAGGTTTGAGACTTCACATTTGTTATCTCATTTAATTCGAATGGGGGTAAAACACTACTAATGTACCAGTTTGCCACCTGAGGAAATGGAGGTTTGGAAATAACAATTAGCTTACTTAGAAAGCAGCCACAGAGCTGTGGTTTGAGCTCAGAGTCCAGTGGCCTCTGCAGGCCACGAGGCTACATAATCCATCTTTGGTGTGATGGCATTTCCTCTGTTGGACATCTGAGTCAAGGGTGGACCTCCTAAATTACCAACTCCTTTTAGCATTTATTTGTCCCAAGGTATGGCTATGCTATGTGCAATATTTTCCTTTTATTGTTTTGGGCCAATCCTGTACTATAGAGGTGGGGAGGGAGTTATGGCAAAAACCCAAGACTCCTTTTCTGCAAAAATTAGGAAATTCTAGCATCCAGCACTCTTGAATAATTAGGAAAACCCCTAAGATCCCAACTCTATTGCACTGATCTTAATCCAGTTTTTATTTGACAGTCTCTTGAACAGAACAGATTTGCAATACTTCATGCTAATTCAAACATGATGGAATCAAGCTATTAGCAAAATTAGGAGTTCTGACCCTCTGGCCTCCATGGCCTGGCTGAGGTCCACCCGGGCACACACCTATGTGTTGCCTTGCTGAGAATTTGTGCTGAGAGGACAGTCCATCTATCTGGGTCTTGCTTACCTAGCAGAATGTAAACATCTCTGAACTTTGCTTCCTGGATAAAAGGCAGCATTAGCTTCTCATTAGCTTCCCATGGCACTTCCTCCTGCAGGATCAATCATACCTCCACCCCAGACACAGGGACCCTGCTTGTAATTAATCTTGGAAAGGCAGAGCTCTACTGAGGATGGACTGCAGTATCTGAGTGCAGGTTTCTGAGGGGGGTGGGGTAGGACGAAATATAGGCCAGGAGCAGAATAATAAGCACAGTGTTTGGGAAGCCTGCTCCATGCCCTGTGCTGCGAGCAGCTTTTTTAAGCGGTTGATTCACTGTCAGAAAATTCGTTTCTGCCATGAATGCTACTTAACACGCAGGGAGAGGTTTATGATTTCTTCTTTTCCACAGTGTAAACTTGGTGCCTTAGTTGTGTGTGTGTGTGTGTGTGTGTGTGTGTTTTCCCCTATTCTTTTTTAACCAAATCAAAGCTCGTTAAATCCTGTGTTTTTGGTGGTTTTAGGACTGTGCTCAGCATTCGCAGCCTGATGGAGAGAGAGAAGTGCTTGGGTTCTTTACAAGGATTTAACTGTGACATTTTCAAAAGAGACCATTGCCTGTGACCTTGCTCTGGGGGCTCTGCTTTTCTAATTCTTCATTGAATTTAAAAATGCTTGAAGATGGTTAGATTTTCTTGCTTTCTCTCTCTCTTTTTATTGTGGTCATATCAGTTATAGGGCTTGTAGAGGAAGGCTGGAAGAAGGGTGAAAACAGGGAAGTGAAAATGCCTGTCTGAGATGGGGAGGACTTGAGGCGCTAAGCACTGTCAGCTTCTTGCCTTTTCTGCATAGAAATGTTTGTTGCTATTCTAGGAACCAAGTACAATGCAGGAAAACCTTGCTAATACCTGGAAGCCTCTATTTACACAAAAACCACATACGGAGTGACTTCCTCAAGAGCTGCAGGAGGATTCTGTTGAGAAGCAAGCGTCCTTGCTGCCTGGAACACCATGTGTGACACATGCTTCATTTTAGGGACATGCCCAAACCAGGCATATCTGTATTTATCTCTAAAAAGGGATTTCTTCTGAAAAAGCATTTCCCTTGCAAGCCCCAGAAGACATACAGACAATACAAGGATTAAGACATATTGACAATGGGAGGATTATTTCCTAACCTGGTGGGTGACAAATGCCTATTAACAAATGAACAAGGCAATTCCACGTCCATTTTCTCTCAAACATACTGACATAATCAGTGCCCCCAGGGCTATGACTTTGCCTGCTTTGTTGGCCGGCCCAGGACCCTGGAGGGAGGAGACTTTCTGGGTAAGCCTGAGACAGGCCTGCCCAGACAGAGGTCGCTATGGAGGGGCCTATGGGCTCTATCACCCTGGCAGGTGAGCTGTTCTCACTTCCTCCTGGCATTTCTGTTGCCAGAGCACAGAGTTCTAGTTAGACAAAATGTGTATTTGGAAAGCTTGACCAAGCAGTTTTTTTTCATGGAAGAAAATTAATTGTTTGAAAACTGTGACTGGTGTTGACACCTCAGAGGCCGGGCCGGGCATTTCTAGTTAACAGCACAGACTAATTTTTCTTTTTGAAAGTCCTGCTTCCTTCCCACAATTCCTGGCCTTGGACTCCTATAAAGTTTCCCGTGCTGTCCCAACATGTTTGCATTCCCTTCTCTCCAGTACTACTTCCAAGAGATTCTCTTTTCAAAAATGTTGATGAAAGAAAACCCTTTAGTGAAAGGTAGCTTCACAGAGTAGCAAGGGGCAGTTCTGCTTTCAAACAGAACGCATTACCTCCACACCACCACACACCGCTCAGGGGAAGGTGGCAGGGGACAGGCTTCTGGGAATGAGTCACCGCCCCCTGTACTCTGCAGCCTGAGTTTGCAGAGATACTGGCGCACACCCGCAATGACTCACTTTAGTCTCACTTCCAGATCTGTCAGGAGATCGCCTGGCCATTCTTTAGAGAAATCACTAGCAAAATCTAAGGGCAATTCACAAGTTCAAATCATGCGCAGTTCTTAACCAGCTTTTAGGGGTGTGGAGCAGCCATCTCATGGAGGGTCCCCTCCTCAGACCCCACAGACCCGAACATGACTGCTGGGTATCATTATTGGAGCAGCTCAAGGATCCACCTCCCTTAGCCCCTGTGACAGGTGCAGGTCAGCTGGAACACTGGCCAAAGGGTAGTACATCTCAAATAGTGCCTCCAGGTCTGGGGGCAGGTGGCAGCTTTCCTGCAAGTGGAGGTGCTCACATACCTGGGGTGGGATGCATAAATAGGAAGAAGAGGAAAGGGGGATAGACCAAGGCGGGGGACAGAATTCAAGGGGTCCAAGCAGTGTGCTTGGTAATCAAAGAAATTCTTTGCGCAATTATTTAATGACATAATTGAATGAGGAATGCTTAGATAAATATCCCCGAGGCTTTGCTCAAAGTAAAGCGCTTTTGTAACCCTAGGTATTTTAATTTCAGCACTCCAAAGAAGTGTTTTCTTATTTTTAAAATTTATTTTGTAAGCTTATTTAGAGATAGGGTCTTACTCTATTGCCTAGGCTGGAGTGCAGTGGCACAATCACAGCTATAGTCTTTTTTTTTTTTTTCCTAAGGGTTTGTCCTGAACCCCTCTCTTCCCAGCCCACGTCTAACCACTGGACATGCTGCCTTTTGTTGCAACTACACAGCTATAGTCTTAAACTCCTAGGCTTAAGGGATCCTCCTGCCTCAGCCTCTCAGGTAGTTAAGACTGCAGTTGCACGCCACTATATCCAGCTAATTGTTTTACTTTTTGTAGAGATGGGGGTCTTGTTATGTTCCCAGGCTGGTCTTGAACTCCTAGCTCCCAAAGCACTGGGATTGTAGGCATGAGCTGCCACTCCTAGCCAAGAAGTGTATTCTGAGGTGTCCAAGGCCCAGACAAGATCAAGAATTCTCATGAAATGTGGATGCTGGGGAGAGAATAGCAGGGATGTGAGATGCGTCTCCGTCCCCCAGAGCTAATACCCACCTGACCCTGGTGTGTTCCACGGCCTCACAATGCTGCTAAACACTCACTCTGTGCCTCACTTTCCTTGCTGATAAAATGGAAATAACAATACCCTTGAGCCTCAAATTCATATACCTAGCCCAAGGCCATGGCTGCAGTTACCTGAGAACCCCATGATAAGACACAGAAAAATTCTACTGACCTTTCTGTGCCGCTGAGCCTCTCCATCCTTGTTCTGGATACAAAATACGATGTCCAGCCTCACTCCTCATTCTGCAAGAAATTTTCAGAAATTGCTCACCCTCATAGTTACCACAACTTCAGGACGAGTCCTTTCAGACTCAGCAAAAACAACTTTTCGGGGGTCCATTTGGCCCAAAGATGGCCCACCTTATCCTTGACCTACCGTCTTAAGTCTGGGCTGAAAACCTGTGAGTGAGGGTGGGTGTGGCAGGTGGGGAGTTCTGGCAGCCTGGGCACTCAGTGCTGGATTCTCCCTGCACTGACAGACAGGGCCTAGCTGACATTATCACAGCCCCGTTCAAGTGCCTTTTAGCTCTTGTTTCACACAATGCTAGTGACATGCTTTTGTGGGTCTTTTAAGCATAGGTTGCAACAGGATGAAGAGATTCCTATTTAGGGGTTCTCTCCAAAAAAAAAAAAGAAAAAAAGATATAATACTCCACAACCTAGCAGATGCCATTCCTGCTACCTCACCTCTGGGTGCATAAGCAACAGCTAGACCTGGGGCCTCAGGAGAAAGGGGTAAACTGAGAAAGGCTTTAGCAAAGCCCATCTTCTCAGCTGAGGATACACCTAGACCTGAGGGAACTTGTCCTTGAGAGGCAATAAAATAGGATGCACAGAGATGAGGAGTGGTCAAAGTTCTGTCCCCATTTCACAGAGAGGGTAAACTGAGGCAGTAGAGTTTAGAGCAAACTTTTCTAACCTTCATAAAACCATAGGTTGGTAGGGGCCCATATATATTTTGTAAACATCTTTAGCTCTCCTTTGAAGCTGATGCTTTTTATTTTCTTAACTCCTATGATGGGTCCAGGCCAGCAAAGTGAAGATGAGCAAGTTAGCTCTTCCAGGACATTTATTCAGACTAAGCTGTCAGAGGCATTAAAGTGAGCTGACTGCACTCCAGGAGGTCTAAGGGGACTTCTACACAGACACTCTAGGTACCTGAGATGCAAGGGGAAAGCTCAGCAAGGCAAGGACAATGATTAGATAACAATTTCCCTGTCTGTAAAATGGGATGATAACACCCACTCTCCTTAGCTACTGGAATAAGAAGCTTCTGGCTCCACAACTCTTCACAGCCATGGCGATCATCAGTCATTGCTATTGGCAGCTCACCAACAGATGCCCCTAGTAATACCACAGTGGGGAGTTCCTAGAGCTAGCTTTGCCTTAGGGAGCCCTGGGACAGCAGCGCACACTTGGCTTGTTCTTTCGCAATAATGCATCTAGGCTCAGGGTCCATAATGCCAAAAAATGAAACATTAGTGTTACCTATTAGGTTCTTTTTTTTTTTTTTTTTTGCAGTTTTTAGGGGTTGGGGCTGGGTTTGAACCTGCCACCTCCAGCATATGGGGCTAGCACCCTACCCCTTTGAGCCACAGGTGCTACCCTCCATTAGATTCTTAAAAGTAGTTTTCTCCAATATCAAAGATCAGAAAGAAAAATAAGAAAGGATCGAAGCAGAGGGATCAGTTGATTCATAGTCAAGACAGGATATATAGTGTGTAGGTACTTACAGTAAAAGCAAAAAAAAACAACAGAGAAAGGAAACAGTATAAAATTGATGTTGACAACTGGGCATGGTGACTCTGGGGAGATAAGACTCTAGGCATCTCTGGCTGGTGGGATCTGCCTCTAATCATCCCTTTGAGGATACAGGGAGTCAGCAAGGGACTTCTGAATCCCAAGAGGAGGACAAAAACAGTGGAAAACTGGCAAACGGTTGCGTGTGTTCCATTGACTTAATCCCACCGGCAACCCTAAGTACAAGTAGCAGTAAGACTGCAAACCGGAAAGGCCTTACCTGTGAACTGTTTTGGTGTTTTTGGACATGGCACTCAGTTGAACTGCCTTGGGGAGAGCTTGAGAAGGAGCGAGGAGAACTTTGGGCATTGTCTGAGGCCCCAGACTGAGCCACTGAGCTGGGCACAGGAAGCCATTGTGAGAGAACTGCCCTAGCAAGCTCCGCCCTCATGGTCCCAGAGCAAGGATTGGGCGGGACTTAGTAACCTAGTGACAGAGCAGCCTAAAGGCGGGGAGTGAGCTGCCTTACAGCCTTAATCCTTAGGGGCAAAGTGAGACGGTTTTGGCACACTGGAGCCTCGGGCTGTTGCCCTGGGTAGAGTGCTGTGACATCACAGCTCATAGCGACCTCAATACTCCTGGGCTTGGCGCTGCCCGGACCTCCATAAGAGCTGTGACAAGACCCCCGACCTGCGACATGCACCCACCTGGCATCTGCGTGCCCTGCCCAGGAACTGCGGGAGCTGCGCAACGGTGCATCCTCCCTCCTGGGTCCTCCCATCCTCCACACTAGCCCACTCATCTGGCCAGGGACTCTGGTAACCGTGTGCCCTCTGGAGCGACTCCCTGCCTCTGCGCAGAGCCCTTCTCCTGGCCAGAGACTGCTAGAGCCTTGGGCTCTCTGTGCCAAAGTCACTGGGCGCCAGGCACTCCCAGAACCGTGCGCACCACCTCCCGCCCTGTTGCTGGATCCGGGGATGTCACACACCGGAGCTGCTTCCACACCCAGAAATCCCTAGCTGGAGCAGCCCCAGACAAACTACACAGGGTCACTCCCTACAAAGATCTGCTAGGGTCTATTCCTGGAGAGACACCTCCCCAACTCTGAGAATGGCCAGAGGCAACGGTGAAAAACAATCACGAGCTGAAATCAACAGAAAAACTCTGGCAATATGAATAATCAGTGTAGATCAACTCCCCCAAGGATCAATGGGGCAGACTTAGCACAAGATCCCATGCACAAACAAATAGCTGAGATGTCAGAAATTGAATTCAGAATTTGGATAGGAAATAAGATCGAATTAGAACTCCAAGCAGTAACCCAACAGATAACTCAAGAATTCAACAAATTCAAAGACCAAATGACCAGATTTTGACACATTGAGACAAGAAGTTGCATCCCTCAAAGATCTGAGAAACACAGTAGAATTCGTCAGTAACATAATGGAGCAAGCAGAAGAAAGGATTTCTGGCAGTAAACACAAAGTTTTTGAACGCTCCCAAACTCGCAAAGAGGAAGAGAAAGGGAGGGCAAAAACAGATCACTCTTTCAGAGAACTCTGGGATAATTCAAAGAAAACCAATATTTGTCTTATAGGGATCCCTGAAAGCAACAAAGTGGCTTCACAAGGCACAGAGTCTCTTCTCCATGAGATTATGAAGGAGAACTTTCCAGACATGCCAAGAGATTCTGAAATTCAGATAGCAGACAGTTTCAGAACTCCAGCATGACTCAACCCTAATAAGACATCCCCCAGACACATCATAATCAATTTCACTAAAGTTAATATGAAGGAAAAAATTCTGAAAGCTGCCAGACAAAAGAAAACCATTACCTACAAGGGGAAGAATATTAGAATATTCTAATATTCTAATAACTGCAGATCTCTCTGCTGAAACCTTTCAAGCTAGAAGAGGATGGTCTTCGACTTTTAATCTCCTAAAACAAAGTAACTTTCAACCCAGAATCCTATATCCAGCTAAACTGAATTTCATTTTTGATGAAGAAATTAAATACTTCAATGACATTCACATGTTGAAGAAATTTGCCATAACTAACCAGCTCTCCAGGATATTCTCAGACCTATCTTC
This sequence comes from Loris lydekkerianus, assembly GCA_963574355.1. Lineage (NCBI taxonomy): Eukaryota > Metazoa > Chordata > Mammalia > Primates > Lorisidae > Loris > Loris lydekkerianus. Next base: position 279 of record CAUYPK010037053.1, on the reverse strand, counting down.
CATAAAGACCAGCATAATCCTCCACCACAAAAGTAAACTCACCCAGAAAATTTTGATCAAACTCCAACTCCCACAGTCACAAAAGGATTAAAAATGTCCACTGGATTCTCGAAAGGCTTATCAATACTCTCAATTGATGTGAATGGTTTAAATTGTCCTCTAAAGAGGCACAGCTTGGCTGACTGGATACAAAAACTCAAGCCATACATCTGCTGCATACAAGAATTGCATCTTACATTAAAAGACAAATATAGACTCAAGGTGAAGGGATGGTCATCT
>CAUYPK010037050.1:0-24398 GCA_963574355.1 Loris lydekkerianus | reverse complement strand
GCCTCTACCCAATTGCTCTCAATGGCAAAAAGTACCATACAGTATTGCAACCAGGATATTGACATTAAGATGGCAAGATACAGACCATTTCCATAACCATGAGGATCCCTGTTGCCTTTTATAACCTATTTCCCTCCCCTTACCATTGTCCCCCAACTCTAACTCCTGCAATCACTAATCTGTTCTCTATTTCTAAAATTTTGTCATTCTCAAACGTTATATAAATTTAACTTTTGAGACTGGCTTTTTGCACTGGGCATAATTCTCCGGAAATTCATCCAAATTGTTGAATGCATCAATGTCTTTTCCTGTTTGTTGCTGAATAATATTCCATGGTATTGATGTGCCAGTTTGTTTAACTATTCACTCATTAGAGGCCATCCAGGTTACTTCCAGTTTTGTTTTGTTTTTGTTTTTATGAGAGAAGAGTCTCTGTTACCCAGGCTAGAGTGCAGTGGCATCATCATAGCTTACTTGCAGCCTCAAACTCCTGGGGTTGAGCAATCCTCCCGCCTCATGAGGGTCTGGAGTAGCTCAGACTACAGGCACGCCACCATGTCTAGCTAATTTTTTGATTTGTTGGTAAAGATGGGGTCTCACTCTTGCTTAGGCTTGTCTCAAACTCCTGCCCTCAGGCAATCTTCCCACCTTATTCTCCCAGGATGCTAGGATTATAGGTATGAGCTACCTCACCCAGCCTATTTCCAGTTTTGAGGTCTTATGAATAAGGCTGCTATGAATATTCACATACTAGTTTTTAAGTGAACACAAGTTTTCTTTACTCTGGAATAAATGCCCAAGAGCACAATTGCTAGGTGGTATGGGAAATGCATGTTTCATTTCATTAGAAACTGCCATACTCATTTCCAGAGTGGCTTCACCATTTTACATGCCCACCAACAACGTACATGTGATCAAGTTTCTACTCTTTGCCAGTATTTGGTGTTATCACTAATTTTTAATTTAGCCATATGATAGGTATGCAGTGATACATCATTGTGGTTTAATTTGCATTTCCCTAATGGCTAAAGATGTTGAACATTTTTTCATGTGCTTATTTGCCATCTGTATATACTCTTTGGTTAAATATCTCTCTTCATGTCTTTTACCCATTGCCTAACAATTCTATTACTGAGTTTTTAGAATTATTAATATAGTCTACCTAGTAGTCCTTTGTCAGACACATAATTTGCAAATATTTTCTCCAAGTCTATAGCATATCTTTCCATCTTCTTAAAAAAGCTTTTCACAGGATAAAGTTTTAAATTTTGATGAAGTGCAATTTATCCATTTTTCTTTCATGAATCAAGTTGTTAATATTCAGTCTTAGAACTCTTTAATTGGCCCAAAGATTTTTCTCTTCTGTTTTTTATACTTTCATATTTTACATTTAATTTTTTATTTTACTGCACATTTATAGTTTGAGTTGACTTTTGTATAAGTTGTGCTACTTAAATCAGGGTTCGCTTCTTTGCCTTTAGATTCCAGTTGTTCCAGCACTATCTGAGGAAAAGGCTTTCTTTCCTCCACTGAATTTTTTGTACCTTTTTCAACAACCAGTTGGGCATATTTGTGTTTTGTTTTGTTTTGTTTTGTTTTGTTTTGTTTTGTTTTGTTTTGTTTTGTTTTTGCTAAGACAGAGTCACACCCTATTCCCTGAGCAGAGTGCAATGGTGCAATTGCTCACTGCAACCTCATACTCGGGCTGTGGGCATCCTGCTTGCCTCAACCTCCAGAAGCCACTGTGATTACAAGCGCTTGCTCTGGCACCCAAATGGGTTTTTCATTTTTTTCTGAGTCAGGATCTCACTCTTGCTTAGATAAAACTTGAACTCCTGAGCTCAAGCAATTCTCCCACCTCAGCCTCCCACAGTGCTGGGATTACAGGCATGAGCCACCACGCCTGGCAGTTGGGCATATTTGTATGGATTCATTCCCTTTCCCTCACTGGGGAGTTGCCAGTGATTTCAAGCAAGGAACTGATCTTTCATCTCTGCCTACTGGTACTCTGATTCCCAGGCTGGGATAGCACTGGCAGAGCTGAGTGGGGAATTCCCTTGCAGAAGAAAGCAAAGCTATGACTCCTCCTTTAGGGTAGTGCCAGCAGAGTCCAGGAGTGAACTAAGCCGGCACCGATGAGATTCAATGAGGTGGTGTGAGGTAGAATTAGTCTAGGCTCCATTCCCTTCTCCCTGCCTACCTGTGTCAGCACAGTCCAATGGGAACCTGAGCCTCTACCCCCACCCAGCAACAATGAGGCAAAACAAAAAGGTAGTAGATGGGACTACTTGGCATTCTATGCTCCCATTCCCTTTTTGGGTGTCAGTGTTGCCCACAGAGGGAGCTGATCTTACATTCCCCATTCAATGGCAATAAAGTGGTGCAAGTGATTATATACACAGGTATATACATAGGTAGGGTATATTATCTATGATATTCAATTCAGGATACTGAAGGAATATTACAAAACATTTGTTATTAAAAGAGGTATCAGAGACCAAGTACAGTGGCTCACACCTGTAATCCTAGCACTCTTGGAGGCTGAAGGGGGGGGGGGGGGATTGATTGAGCTCTTAAGTTAAAGACCAGCCTGAACCACAGCCAGAGCCAGACCTTGTCTCTAAAAAAATAGCCGGGCCTTGTGGCTGGTGCCTATAGTGGTCCAGCTACTTGGGAGGCTGAGGCAAGAGAATCACTTAAGCCCAAGAGTTTAACGTTGCTGTGAGCTGTGACGCCACAGCACTCTACTAAGGGTGACAAAATAAGATGCTGTCTTAAAAAAAAACAAAAAAAGAGGTTTTGGGTCTGATATGGATGAAGCACAATGTTTTACATGGAGCTTCTCATTTATAAAGTATTAGTGTCCCCATTTTCACAAGTGAGAAAACTAATGCTCAGAGAGATGAATGACTTTCCCAACTGAGCAAATGGCACAGCCAAAATTTAAACTCATGTCTGCCTAACCAAGGCCTCAGAACTCCCCTGGAAAGAATGATAATGATGTGGCAGAGATTACTCTATGAGTTCAACAAACCTTGTTTTCTTTTCCTTCTAGAAACACACACTATATTCCTCACCTTCCCTGTGGTTAGGGATGGCTATTGACTAAGTATGGCCCCTGGAATAAGAGTGGGAGTGATACATCACTTCAAGTCTGGGCCCCCCAAAACACTACCCACAAAATTGTCCATGTTCTTGCTCCCTCTTCCCTCTCTGCCAGCTGGATGCAAATGTATCCAGCAGAGGACTTCAGGGCCCCTAGGGCAAAGAAGCCTGGATCCCTAAAAGACCAAGTGGAACAGATTATCCCTTTCCCCTAGATCTACAAATGCACTCTGAAATAAACCTTAATACTTATAATTTGAAGGTTATTTGTTACATCAGCTAGCCTATCCTAATATGAATGGTGTCACTAAGGGCCAAGAGCATCTATTCAATCCTGACCCCAACCCCCACACCAGCCTCCAAGTCCTTTTGCTGACCTGTCTGCATCTTAGTCAAAGTCTTCATTTTGCTTTTATCGTTGTCACTGTTTTCTGGGACTGAAAGCAGAGTAGATAGTTTGCTTTTCTGTTTGGACCGCTGCCATGGAACATAATCCTACCAGATAAAACACAATCAGTCACAGCACAATGGGTTCAAATCCCAGCTCCACCCTGTTTACAGAGATATTATATGTGACCTCCAGCAAATGACATTACCTGTCTGAGCCTCAATTTTCCCATCTGCAAAGTGGACCTATTAATAAAACCTACCTCTATGGGTGCAAAAATTAAAAGGGATGATATTTATAAAGCATGTGGTAAGTGTTCTATAAATGTAAGCTATCACTTTTTTTTAATCAGCCAGCCAGAATTTACTAAGTACATCCAAGCTGTGAGGTGTTAAGAACTGTGAGAAACAGAAGGCATGGAAAAAACCCAATACCCACCCTCAGAAAACCAGAGTAGCAATCAGAGATGAATAAGAGTGCAACCTTATACACTCAACATTCTGATAAGGTAGTGAGAAGAGAAAAATGAGGTTCAGAGGCTTGCTCCGGGTCCCACAGCAAATGTGTAACTCAGCTAGGACTGGAATTCAGGTCTCCAGACTGTCTGCATCACCCGGGAGCAGTCATGATCGTGATTGCTGAGGCTTACTTACTGCAGGGTCAGCCGGTTCCCTCTCCCAGACTCACCAGATCCTGGAACTTGGGGACTGCGAAGTAAGTCCAAGAGCGGGCGGATCTGGAAAGAGTTGAGGCGAGAAATAATTTCCATTATTTCCACCCTATGCGGCTGCAAGCAGCAAACTTCAAACAGGCGTGGAACCTCGAACTCAACTATAGTTTACGGTGCACAAGAGCAGAAGGAGGTAAAGAATATGGGTGGGCGTGGCGAGGACATTGTGGGCGGGGAGGGGTGGGGTCAGGGGACTGCCTGTCATCCTCCAGGCAAGGGCCGGGCGACGGCAGAGACACGCATGCGCACTCCACCATTCCGCCGCAGCTCCTTTTTACTTACTTCTGTAAGACGTTCTCCATTGGGGAGAAGGAAAGAAAAACCGTGCGTTCGTGGGTCTCTGATCGGCTTCTCCAACTTTCTTGTTTCAAAGTAGATCGGCGGGACTCCGGCGCTCAAATTTCCCGAGAGACCGGAGGTTTCCTCTTGTGTCTCGGTCTCCAAGGAAACGGAACGCTGGCTACCGAGCGCCTAGAAGGACTAATCTCACAAGGCAAAATGCACCTCTCCCCGATTCTCAAATTGGTTTCAAATGACCCTCAACTTGCCCCTCCTGTAATTCTAAATAATTGTATCAATTTTTCCACTCTCATCAAACCTTCACGTCTTCTCCATCCTCGCTCTTTTCCAATGACTTTGCTCCCTATTTCACTAAGACAATCTTGGGAATCAGTAAGCTCACAAGTTCATAGCACTTGGTTTACTCACCTCCTGTAACTATGTATAAACTACCTAATAAGACCGGTTCCTACACTCATGCATCGAATCCTGTCCTCTTTAATTTTCTTAAAAATATTGACCCAGCAATTCTCCCCATTTTCTCATATATCATTCCCCCCCTTTATATCATCGGTATACCAATATATTTTAATTTCTTCTGTTAAAAAAGAATGACCACTTCCCCTCCAACTACCCATCCGTTTCTGCTTAACTTTACAGCAAAATTCCTAGACAGGTTTGCCTACTCTATTTCCCTTTCCTTGACCATCCTTCTCCCCTTCCTCCAGTCAGCTTTCCAACTCCACCCTTCCTCTGAAACTGCCTTTGTCAACGTCATCAATGACCTCCACTTTGCTAAACTCCATTGTCGCTTCTCAGCACTCCCATATTTGGCTTACCTGCAGCTTTTGACACAGCGGATCACTCCTTTCCTTGCAACACTTTCTTAACTTGGCATCCAGGAAACCTCTCTCTTGAGTTACTTCTTGCCTTCTTTTCTGGTCCCTCCTCTTCTCCCTTTACTGCTGGAGTATCCCAGGGCTCAAGTACAACCCTCTCTTTTTCTCTATCCATTCTCACTCCATTCTCACTCCATTCATGCTCCCTTATGGTCTCAAAGCATGAGATGCCATTTGTACCCAGAATCCTCCCAGACTCACATCTCCAGCCCAGCCCTTGCCCCTGAATTGCAGCAACATACGTCCAACTGCCTACTCAATGACTCCACTTGGGCACCTAATAAACAACCCCAGTGTGCAAATTTTCCTCCCCTCAAAATGGCAGCCCTCTGCTTGGAGTCATCTTTGACTCATCTCTCATCCCACACAAGTTCTTCACCAGATCCTGTCTGCAATACCTTAAAAGTTATGTGAAATTGGACCACTTACCACTACCATTCTCTCTCTCACACACACACACACACACCTCTTTCCTCATGCACCTAGGCTACAATGTGCCAGCTCCCGCTCTTGTCCTACTCTGGTTCTCTCTTTACACACCAGATTTGCTAGATAGAACAAAAATGCAAAATGCATTTCAGGCCTCTGCCTACTTGTCCTGGCAACCTGAGTCCATTTGCTGTCTATAGCAAATGTATCTTGCTCTGTAAGCTTGTATCTTGCTCTTACTCTGTAAATCTACCTTTCCCTTCCTCAATAAACCTTTGTTCTGCGCTTGCCTTAAAAAAAATAATAATAAGGCTCGGCACCTGTGGCTCAAGCGGCTAAGGCACCAGCCACATACACCTGAGCTGGCAGTTTCGAATCCAGCCCTGGCCTGCCAAACAACAATGATGGCTGCAACCAAAAAATAGCTGCGCGTTGTGGCGGGCCCCTGTAGGCCCAGCTACGTGGGAGGAGGAGACAGGAGACTCACTTGAGCCCCGGAGTTGGAGGTTGCTGTGAGCTGTGATGCCACAGCATTCTACCCAGGGTGACAGCTTAAGGCTCTGTCTCAAAAAAAAATAATAATGGTAATAATAATAATAATAATAGTAAGTTATGACTTCCCCGTGGAAATTTTCCCGGGTCACCCTAAGAGCCAAACGTCTCCACAAGGATATGAACAGGTTACAGAAGAGGAAACCTAAAAAAGCTAAAACTATGAAAAGACACACAAGTTCACTAGCAACTTAAAAAATGCAGATTAAAATGACAAGGAGAGGGCAGCACCTGTGGCTCAAAGGAGTAGGGCACTGGCCCCATATACCAGGGTGTTACCAGGTATGGTGGTATGCACCTGTAATCCTAGATACTTAGGAGGCTAAGGCAAGAGGATTGGTTCAAACCCAGCCCTGGCCAAAAACTGCCAAAAAAAAAAAAAAAAAAAGACAGAGACAACACAGGCAAATGCCAACAGGCTGGATAGTGCCAGATGGAGGTGGTGAGTAGAGAAAGGGAAACTTGGGCACTGTTAGTAGGGTGTGGACTGGCCCGGGCATTTTGGAGGACAGTCTGCCAAATGGGGGTGGGGTGGGGGGGTGTAGAGGTATGTATCTGCAACCCCCTCACACAGGAGGCAGTGAGTGAGCACTGGGGGCACACAGCAGCACTGGAGGATCTTAAAAACATAGTGCTGAGCAAATAAGAAACTGAATGAGATAATTTTAAATTATTCCATTTAAATATCCCATTTACATAATTTTAAATATATGCATGTAAAGCAATATACATGTATAAGAACATGTGCAAATGAAAGGAAAACTTTTTTTTATGGCATCAGTTTTACCAAGTGTCTTTTTCAGCAGTAGTCAAGAAAACTCTTAAATATGAGGACGGTGCCAGTAGCTCAGTGGGTAGGGCACCAGCCACATACACCCAGGCTGGCAGGTTCGAACCCAGCCCGGTCCAGCTAAAACAACAATGACAACTACAACAATAAAAAAAATAGCCGGGCGTTGTGGTGGGAGCCTGTAGTCCCAGCTCCTTGGGAGGCTGAGGCAAGAGAATCATTTAAGCCCAAGAGTCTGAAGTTGCTGTGAGCTGTAACACCATGGTACTCTACCAAGGGCAACATAGACTCTGGCTCAAAAAAAAAAAAACTCTTAAATATGTAAAAATGGTTGCCTTTTGGTGGATAAAGAGACTAGAAAAGGAAAATGGAGATAAAAGGAAATCAGCCGGCACAGTTGCTCACACCTGTGGACCTGGCACTCTAGGAGGCCGAGGCAGATGGATTACCTGAGTTTGCGAGTTCAAGACCAGCCTGAGCAACAGTGAGACTCCATCTTTAAAAATAGCTGGGCATTGTGGCGGATGCCGATAGTCCCAGCTACTTGGGTGAGGGTGAGGCAAGAGGATAGCTTGAGCCCAAGAATTTGAGGTTCTTCTGAGCTGTGATACCATGGCACTCTACCCAGGGCTAATAGAGTAAAACTCTCAAAAAAGAAAAAGAAAAGAGAGAGAGAGAAAGAAATTTACCAGGTGTGGTGGTGCTCACCTGTAATCCTAATCCTTAGGAGGCTTAGGCAAGAAAATTGCTTGAGCCCAGGAGGCTGAGGGTGCAATGAGCTATGATGACACCATTGCACTCTAGCCCAGGCGACAGAGCAAGACCTTGTCTCAAAAAAATAAGAAGAAAATAAAAAGGACCAAATAATTTGAAATCACCTAAACTTTAATAGGGGGAACATTGCTATAGGATACTAGGCCAGAGCTCCCAACTTTTTCTGACTCTTAAAAATCTAAGGAGAGGGTGGTGCCTGTGGCTCAGTGGGTAGGGCACCGGCCCCGTATGCCGAGGGTGGCGGGTTCAAACCTGGCCCCGGCCAAACTGCAACAAAAAAGTACAGGCATTCTGGCGGGTGCCTGTAATCCCAGCTACTCAGGAGGCTGAGGCAAGAGAATCGCCTAAGCCCAGGAGTTGGAGGCTGCTGTGAGCAGTGTGATGCCACGGCACTCTACCGAGGGCAATAAAGTAAGACTCTGTCTCTACGAAAAAAAAAAAAAGAAAGAAATGTTTCTGCTTTACTAATAAACATTATTTAAAAAAAAAAAAACTAAGGAGAATGGTTTTTTTTGTTTTTTGTTTTTTGTTTTGGTTTTTTTTTGAGACAGAGTCTCACTATGTCGCCCTGGGTAGAGTGCCATAGCGTCACAGCTCACAGCAACCTCAAGCTCTTGGGCTTAAGCGATTCTCTTGCCTCAGCCTCCCAAGTAGCTGGGACTACAGGCGCCCCCCACAACACCCAGCTATTTTTTTGTTGTAGTTGTCGTTGTTTGGCAGGTCCAGATGAATTTGAACCCGCCAGCTCTGATGTATGTGGCTGTCACCTTTAGCAGCTGAACTATAGGTGTCAAGCCAGAGAATGGTTTTGTTTGTTTGTTTTGGTTTGGTTTGGTTTGGTTTGGTTTGGTTTGGTTTTGTCTTTTTGAAACAGTCTTGCTTTCTTGCCCCGGTAGAGTGTAGTGGCATCATAGCTCACAGCAACCTCAAACTCTTGAATGCATGCCATCTTTTTGCCTGAGCCTCCCAAGTAGCTGGGCCTACAGATGCCAGCCACAACGCCTCACTCAGGGTCTTACCCTTGCGCAGGCTGGTCCTGAACTCCTGAGCTCAAATGATCCACCTGTCTTGGCCTCCCAGAGTGCTGGGATTATAGGCATGAGCCACTGTGCCCAGCCCTGAGAATGCTTTTTTTTTTTTTTTTTTGAGACAGAGCCTCAAGCTGTCACCCTGGGTAGAGTGCCTTGGCATCATAGCTCACAGCAACCTCCAACTCCTGGGCTTAAGCGATTCTCCTGCCTCTGCCTCCCAAGTAGCTGGAACTACAGGGTCCTGCCACAGCGCCCAGCTATTTTTTGGTTGCAGCCAGCATTACTGTTTGGTGGGCCCAGGCTGGATTTGAACCCGCCAGCTCAGTTGTATATGGCTGGCAGCTTAGCCGCTTGAGCCACAGGCACTGAGCTGTGAGAATGCTTTAAATTACACTGCACACTGTGGTAAATAGAAGAGGCTGCTATGATAAAAGCAATCAGTCTGGCTTGGCGCCCGTAGCACAGTGGTTAAGGCACCAGCCACATACACCAAGGGTGGTGGGATCCAACCCAGGCCAGCTAAACAACAATAACAACTGCAACAAAAAATAGCCAGGCGCCTGTAGTCCCAGCTACTTGGGAGGCTGAGGCAAGAGAATCATTTGAGCCCAAGAGTTTGAGGTTACTGTGTGCTGAGATGCCATGGCACTGCACCCAAGGTGACATAGTGACACTCTGTCTCAAAAAAAAAAAGCAATCAGTGTGGGTAGTCTAGCTACACCTTTTGGCTGCCCCTAGAGTTAAGGGAGCCACTGTTAGTTACCCTCATCCATTTTCAGAGCACATTGCACCACAGGACTCCAGCTGGACTCCAGATAGTTATCAAGAAACTATCAAAAAGTAGAAGGTAATACATGGCAGAACTGGTGGTTGTCTTCCCAATAGACATCCCTCCTCTTCATCCTAGCTAATAGACCTCCTCTTGTCCATGTGTGCATTTGCCTTAGAGGAGGCTAGCCTCAGCCCCAATCCCAGCTCCAGTAGTCATGACCGCTCTGAACTACGTGTGCTCGGCCCATTTCCCTTACCAGTTTGAGATCATAGAAAAATGATGAAAGGGGCAGGCCCAGTGGCTCACTACTGTAATCTTAACACTGGAAGACTGAGGTGGGTGGATTGCTTGACGTCAGGAGATCAAGGCCAGCCTAAATAAGAGCAAGACCCCATCTTTAAAAAAAACAAATAAGGGCTCGGTGCCTGTGGCTCAAGCAGCTAAGGTGCCAACCACATACACCCGAGCTGGTGGGTTCAAATCCAGCCCGGGCCCGGTAAACAACAATGACGGCTGCAACCAAAAAATAGCCGGAAGTTGTGGTGGGTGCCTCTTGCCCAGCTACTTGGGGGACTGAGGCAAGAGAATCACTTAAGCCCAGGAGTTGGAGTTTGCTGTGAGCTGTGATGTCACAGCACTCTACCCAGGGCGACAGCTTGAGGCTCTGTCTCAAAAAAAAAAAAAAAAAAGGGTGGTGCCTATGGCTCAGTGAGTAGGGCGCCCGCCCCATATACCGAGGGTGGCGGGTTCAAACCCAACCCCGGCCGAACTGCAACCAAAAAATAGCCGGACGTTGTGGCGTGCGCCTGTAGTCCCAGCTGCTCGGGAGGCTGAGGCAGAAGAATCGCAGAAGCCCAAGAGCTGGAGGTTGCTGTGGGTCCTGTGACTTCACGGCATTCCACCAAGGGTGGTAAAGTGAGACTCTGTCTCTACAAAAAAAAAATAAGGTGGTGCCCATAGCTCAGTGGGTAGGGCACCGGCCACATACACCAAGGATGGCGGGTTTGAACCTGGCCTGGACCAGCTAAAACAACAATAAGAACTGCAACAGAAGTATAGCTAGGCGTGTGGCAGGCGCCTGTAGTGCCAGCTACTTGGGATGCTGAGCCAAGAGAATCACTTAAGCACAAGAGTTTGAGGTTGCTGTGAGCTGTGACGCCATGCACTCTACCCAGGGTGACAGCAGCTTGAGACTTTGTGGCTCAGTGAGTAGGGCGCCGGCCCCATATTCAGAGGGTGGCGGGTTCAAAACCGGCCCGGCCGAACTGCAACAAAAAATAGCCAGGCGTTGTGGCGGGCGCCTGTAGTCCCAGCTACTCGGGAGGCTGAGGCAAGAGAATCACCTAAGCCCAAGAGCTGGAGGTTGCTGTGAGCTGTGATGCCATGGTATTCTATTGAGGGAGATAAAGTGAGACTCTGTCTCTACAAAAAAAAAATAAATAAATAAAATTACTGTAGTCTAGGTGCAAGAGGAAAAAGGGGTGTGTGTGAGAGAGAGAACGGTGGTGGTAAGTGGTCTAATTCTAGACAATGTATAACAAATCACGTTGCTAAGTGAGCCACTTAGATTTGAGTTTTCTGGTACTTGCAGGTCTGCATGTTGAGCAACAGCAGAGAGAAGAAACTTGGCTCCTGACAACTTTGCAGCTCAGAGGTGCCTTCTTTTTATTTTTTTATTTTTTTGAGACAGAGTCTCACTTTATTTCCCCCAGTACAGTGCCATGGTGTCACAGCTCACAGCAACCTCAAACTTGGACTCAAGCAATCTCTTCCCTCAGCCTGCCAAGTAGTTGGGACTCCAGGGGCTCTCCACAATGCTCGCCTATTTTTAGAGATGAGGTCTCCCTCTGGCTCAGGCTGGTCTCGAACTTGTGAGCTGAGGCAGTTCACCCACCTCAGCCTCTCAGAGTGCTAGGATTATAAGCACGAGCCACAGCACCTGGCTCAGAGGTACCTTCTCCCCTGACTGTCTGCCAAATTCTGAGCTGCTTCATCAGAGGGAAATAAACCTCCAACTTGGGTGAGACCTTGTATTTGAGGGTTACTTCAGCATAGGCTATACCTTGACTAATATGAAGAGGAGCTTGGCCACTGTCACAAAACCTTTCTCATAAGAATTCTGACCCAGCATGAGCACCTACTGAGGGTCACCTGTGCCCAACATCTCAGATGCTTGGTCATTTCAAATTTTTAAATGTCTCCCACTTCAAATTTTAAAAATAAATGCACTTGCCTGTGGCTCAAAGGAGTAGGGCACCGGCCCCATATGCCAGAGGTGGTGGGTTCAAACCCAGCCCCAGACAAAAACTGAAAAAATAAATTAATTAATTAAATAAAATAAAAATAAATGCGCTTAAATATTTGCAAAAATGCTGCCATTTCAATCAAGGTGAAACACACCTGAGAGGTCACTGACAATCATTTGTTGTAGCAAAACTACGGGAACAAGCCTTGAGTAAGAGAGAGTCCATCTGCCCTTCACCTCTTCTAGTGTCATTTCTGAGTTCATGAGCACCTCACGGAACCTCTTTCCCCCAGCATAGGAGGGCAAGATGAGCTGGCCTTTCCTTTCTGCACATGTAAAGTGATGAGTATAACATAACAGAGGCCCACCGAGGCCTGCTTGCCACAGGCTCACAACAGCAGCCTTGCCTTTGATTGCTGCAACATCTTGCCAACTAGGCTGAGGAGGCTATTGTGGGCTTCCATCCATGTCATTTGATGCGCTGGCTTTGTAGCAAAGGCACACATTATCCTAGACCCATGATCCCTTCTGTTGTCATGGTTCTCGTAGAGAGACCTACTATACTTGACACAACGAAGATTCTAAACTTTCCTTTTTACAATCCACACAGCCCTCAAGAGCTGCCTACTCTTCTATTCCAAGAGTCCCCACTGAATTCCCTCTGAGGTCCCAGCTCCCTGTTGCCTTCTTGTTGCTCATGTCTGGGGCTCTTCAGTTGTCCTTTTGCCCTCCTCAAATCTTCTTCAGTCCCAGTCGTGAGCACACTTCCCCAGGTAACTTGGAGGTGATCAGACCAACTTTGAGTTCACTGCTAAACATAGCTTCATGGGAGCTGTGGCAGATGATCTTGTGGTTAATCAAGATTTTAATCATCTGAATGAACCACAGACTCTGAAACCAGTGCTGTGTGTCATTGGTCTGCACCTAAGTAGTCAGCGTGTAGTCTGTGTACTGAGTTGAACAGTGTTCCCCAAAATTCATCTCCTTCCAAGAACTTTATTTGGAAATAGAGTTGTTGCAGATATAATTGGTTAAGATGAGCTCATGCTAGAGTGGGGTGTGCACTTGATCCAATATGACCGATGTCCTAATAATAAGAGAAGAGATACAGAGGCAGTGACAATAGGAAGTGATGCCATGTGACAATAGCCAGGGAGGCATCTACAAACCTAGATTGTTTTGTTTGTTTGTTGTTTGTTTTAGAGACAGGGTCTCACTCTTGTCACCCAGACTACAGTGTAGTGGCATGATCATATCTCACTCACTACCGCCTGAAACTCCTGGCCTCAAAGGATCCTCCTGCCTCAGCCTCCCCAGTTTCTGGGACTACAGACATGAACCACTGCACCCAGTTTACAAGCCAAGGATTGCCGGCAATCACCCAGAGCCTTCAAAGATAGCAGGGTCCTGCTGAGACCTAGATTTCAGACTTCTAACCTCTAAAACTGTGCAAGATATGTTTCTGTTGTCCTAAACAATTCGGTTCATGGTATTTTGTTATGGCAGCCCTAGGAAAGTAATAGTCACATAACTCCATTGGCTTCCACCATGGAGCCCTGTGGCTGTTCATGAACCCTCTTCAGCTGCATGAGATCGATCCTTATCAATCTGTATGAAAACTTACCATCAAGGCTGTCTGCAAGACACTGGGTTCCCGAACACAGTAAAGATGTCCAATAGGACGTCTCCTGGACACACATGGAGGTCAGAGGATACAGGAAGACAAATTTGGTCAAGAGCCAGAATAAATGTTCACAGCCTGGCAGGATTTATTTATATGATAATGATTTAGACTCAGCATCTGCAGCTGAGCCCTTTGGAAACCTTTAGCTTGAACACCAAGCCATAGTTGACAAGGTGTTTCTTTGCTGACAGGATCTGCAGACAGTCTGGTAGAACCTACTGAATCACAGGAGATGCTCTTGTAACTTTGTTCCAATTCCCTCCCCATGTACCTGCCATATCCAATGCCAAGGTGGGTCTCAGAAAAAATATCAAAGAGTAATAATACTGGAATATTATGTCAGAGACATAACACCGGACTTCTGATGATGTCCCCTTCATGGATGTCACCAGCTTCTCATTCCCAGGCAGTTAGCACAATGCTGATGCAGGCCAGATGTTGATAGTCAAATACCTCATTCTTCCTTTGGCCTTGGCCTCCTTCTTCTGGCATCAGCTTGCTGTACTTTTCTTTGGTGAAGAGATTGAAATTTGTGACCTTGCTTTCTAACAGCTGTTGCAAGTGTCCCAGGAACATCTCACACATGTTGTCCCAACACATCCCAGCCTTGGGAAAGGCCAGTATCCTCTCCCTCTGGGACAAGATCACAATGCCAGACAAGAAGTTCTAAAGGCAGGCTCACAGCCCAGAGAGTATAGACACCCATGCCAATGGCATGCTAGTGAGAAGGAAATAAACGAGAAGCAGCAAAGCTCACAAAAGAACAGTTCCACTGGAGAGAGATAGAACATGAGTCAGGACCCATTCCTAGTTTATCCTTGAACAAATGGTTTCACTTCCTTGAATCTCAATTCATTCCTCAGTAAAACAGGAACAATAATGCTTACTTCACAGGTCTGTTTTGAAGAGTAACTCATGCTACTGGGGTGGAGATTACTAACGCCTTCCAATACCCACTCAACCTTCTTCTGCAGTGTTAACATTTTTAATGGGCACGTGTGCTGCCTCATTTAAAGACCTCATTTTCCAACCTTTCTTACAGCTAAATGTAACCACCATTTCGCAAATGGTGATGTGAGTAGAAGAAATCAGTGCAGTTTCCTGGTATGCCCATAAAAGCCAGGCTTTTGTGCTAATAGTCATAGGCCCACAAATGTAAGTCATCAATAAATAGCAACCTTGATGTAGGCATTACCTACATTCTACAGACATGAGGCCAAAGTACGTAAGTGGCTAAGCATATAAGCTTTGGAGTTGTGTTGATGTGGATTTGAATTCTGACCATCACTAAGCCATTACTAGCTTTGTGATACTGGGCAACTCACTCTACCTCGCTGTACCTGGTTCCCTCATCTGTGAATAGGAGCAATAATTCTTTTTTGTGTGTGTGACAGAGTCTCACTATGTCGCCCTCGGTAGAGTGCCATAGGGTTACAGCTCACAGAAACCTCAAACTCTCAGGCTTAAGCAATTCTCTTCCCTCGGCCTCCCAAGTAGGTGGGAGTACAGGCGCCCGCCACAATGCCCAGATTTTTTTTTTTTTTTTGAGATAGTCTGTGTCGCCCTGGGTAGAGTGCCATGGCCTCACAGCTCACAACAACCTCAAACCCTTGGGTTTAAGTGATTCTCTTGCTTCAGGTCCCCAAGTAGCTGGGACTACAGGTGCCCGCCACAAACTGGGCTATTTTTTGTTATAGCTGTCATTGTTGTTTAGCAGGCCCAGGTCAGGTTCGAACCCACCAGCCTTGGTATATATAGCCGGCACCTTAACCACTGAACTATGAGTGCCAAGCCTCGGCTAGTTTTTTGTTGTTGTTGTAGTTATTAGTGTTGTTTGGCAGGCCTAGGCCAGGTTCGAACCCACCAGCTTCAGTGTATGTGGCTGGCGCCCTCGCTGCTGAGCTACAGGCACCAAGCCAGGAACAATAATTCTTATCCGGTAGGGTTTTTTTTTTTCTTGTCTTGCTCTCGAAAACTTGCTTCTTTTTAAGGTCCATCTCTTTCTTTTTTTAAAAGAGAGTCTTACTCTGTCGCCCTGGGTAGACTGCCATGGTGTCAGCCTAGCTCACAGCAACCTCAAACTTGCGCTCAAGTGATCCTCTCACCTTAGCCTCCTGAGCAGCTGGGACTACAGGTGCCCACCACAATGCCCTGCTAGTTTTTCTTTTTTTTTTTGAGACAGAGCCTCAAGCTGTCACCCTGGCTAGAGTGCTATGGCATCACAGCTCACAGCAACCTCCAGCTCTTGAGCTCAAGCGATTCTCTTGCCTCTACCTCCCAAGTAGCTGGGACTACAGACGCCCACCACAACGCTCGGTTATTTTTTGGTTGCAGCCATCATTGTCATTTAGCGGGCCCAGGCTAGATTTGAACCTGCCAGCTTAGGTGTATGTGGCTGGCACCTTAGCCACTTGAGCCACAGACACCGAGCCTAGTTTTTCTATTTTTAGTAGAGATGGGGTCTCGCTCTTGCTCAGGCTGGTCTTGAACTCCTGAGCCCAAGTAATTCACTCCCTGGTTCCCAGAGTGCTAGGATTATAGGCATGAGCCACTGCACCCAGCCTCAAGGTCCATCTCAAATCATGCTTTCTCCAGTCTCTAGACTGACTTTTAGAAATTAGAGCAAACCCCAAGTCCGTCAATAAGAACTTGGACTGAGATGGAGCTAGGCTTGCCATGTAACCAAGTTCCAGTCAACAGAATAAACAGAAATGCAGTATCTAGATGGGCCTGTCCTTATAGGAAAGGGACATACCCTTCAATTTCGCTTCCTCCATCCAGCTGTTGGAATGGATTCTGGTAGCTGGAGCTCAGCAGCCATTTAGACCAGGAAGTATTCTTTTTTTTTTTTTTTTTTTTTTGGAGACAGAGCATCAAGCCTTCGCCCTGGGTGGAGTGCCGTGGCATCACAGCTCACAGCAACCTCCAACTTCTGGGTTCAAGCAATTCTCCTACCTCTGCCTCCCAAGTAGCTGGGACCACAGGCGCCGGTCACAATGCCCAGCTGTTTTTTGGTTGAAGCTGTCATTGTTGTTCGGAGGGCCCTGGCTGGATTCGAACCCGCCAGCTCAGGTGTATGTGGCTCTCACCTTAGCCACTTGAGCCACAGGGGCCCAGGCCAGGATGTATTCTTGAAAATGTAGTTCACTGCAACCAAAGAATAGTCGGGTGTTGTGGCGGGCACCTGTAGTCCCAGCTGCTCAGGAGGCTAAGGCAGGAGAATCACAGAAGCCCAAGAGCTGGAGGTTGCTGTGAGTCCTGTGATGTCACAGCACTCTACTGAGGGTGGTAAAGTAAGACTCTGTCTCTACAAAAAAAAAAAAAAAGAAAGAAAATGTAGTTCACATGTTCTATCACATGATAGAACAACAAGATAGAAGGGACCTGAGTCCCTGACACAGAAGTCACCATTCCAGTTCTGAGCTGCCTATTGTCAGACTTCTTTTTTTGAAAGAAATAAACCTCTAGGCTGGGTGCAGTAGCTCGTGCCTGTAATCCCAGATCTTGGGAGCCCAAGGCAGATGGATTGCTTGAGCTGACAAGTCTGAGACCAGCCTTAGCAGGAGTGAGACCCCGTCTCTATAAAAAATAGCCTGTGGTGGGTGCCTGTAGTCCCAGCTGCTTGGGAGGCTAAGGCAAAAGGATCACTTGAGCCCAAAAGACTGAGGTACTCCAGGGCGACACAGATTCTGTCTCAAAAAAGAAAAAGAAGAAGAAAGAAAGCTTTTTTTTTTTTTTTTTTTTTTTTTCAGTTTCTGTCCAGGGCTGGGTTTGAACCTGCCACCTCTAGCATATGGGACCGGCACCCTACTCCTTTGAGTCACAGGTGCCACCTGAAACCTCATTCTTATATGTTACCATTATTCTAGAATTTTCGGCCATTCAGTTATTTCCAACTAGTATATTCAGTTTCCTAACAATTAAAAACTCAGCTAGCATTTACTAAGTGCTTACAGAGCAGTGGAGAATTGTATTGTCTTTACAGCCATCATCTGTGACAACAGAGAGCAAGACATGGCCCAGCTTTCAAAGACCTCACAGATGCTCCTAAGATAGATCCTTTCATTTCCCTGGGCCTTGTCCGATGTAATGTGGACCTAAACCAAAGACAGTAAATGTGTTGGTCAGGCCCATTCGACACACATTAATACCTGAACCAGGCTCAGAGACATAAGCAACGAGGAGAAGGGAGTGGCTTGAGAACACAGCCACCACCATGAGCCTCCTCAACAAGCCCAAGAGTGAGATGACCCCAGAGGAGCTACAGAAGCAGGAGGAAATAAAATTTCACACTCCTCCACACTCTGTGCTCACACAGTCAGTCAAGAACAACACCCAAGTGCTTATCAATTGCCACAATAACAAGAAACTTCCAGGCCCTGTGAAGGCCTTTGATAGACACTGCAACATGGTGCTGGAGAATGTAATGGAGATGTGGACCGAGGTCCCCAAAAGCAGCAAGGGTAAGAAGTCCAGCCAGTCAACAAAGTCCACTACATCTCTAAGATGTTCCTTCCTGGGGAGCAGGTCATTGTGGTCCTACAGAACCCACTTATTACTGGCGAATAGGGCCCTCTTCCCCATCTACAGCAGCTCTCCCATCCTGTGAAGGCCTGCTCTTTGTGATGGGAATAATAAAGCCCTGTGGGTTTTTTCTAAAAAATAAAAATAAAAATACCTGAACCAGGCATATTCTAAGCCATTTACATAATGGTGGCTTTGGACAGGAGGTGAGAGTAATCAAATTTGGAATACATTTTTAAAGAATCGCCATCAGGATTTGCAAAACAATTGGATGTTAGGGTTGAGGGAGAGAGGAGATAAAAATGCTAAAGAAGGATACAAAGGGAAGCCAGCCACTAAGGACAGAAAAGCATAAAGACCGGAGAGGCCTCACAACAAAGACACTAGACCCTCATGTGTTCAGGCCTTGTTCAGGCAGCCACATACTGAATTTCCAGTCTCTCTTAGAAAAGCAGACAGCTGGCAACACTGGGCGTGTATCCCTCCATGGTAATAATCTGCCAGAAATGAATAAAGGCCGCCCTCTTTAGATGGCTTTCCTGCCCATCTGGACAGCTTTGGTTACAGGGTAACTGCCTGGCTTTTGTAGTTCCTGGTTCAATAATTTTTACACAAGTTGACTTGAGAAAAACAGAATTAAACAAAAGGATAGCATACCCACAGCAACAAAATCTTACAATAGAAGAAGACAGGTTGAGTAAAAATTGACATGGATCCAGAACCTAATCCACAAGTTGGATCTTTTCAAAATACAAACGGACGTCTTTAAAGCCAGAGACAAAAACAAAAATACCCAGAATAGGTTGGTTATATGAGAGGTCCTGGTTAGTGCATTAAGACAAGAAAAAGTGGCAGTGCCAGTGGTTCAGTGGATAGGGCGCCAGCCACATACACCGAGGCTGGTGTGTTGGAACCTGGTCGGGGCCAGCTAAAACAACAATGAATAAAAATTTTATAAAAAATTTATATATAGCCAGGTGGTGTGGCATGAGCCTGTAGTCCCATCTCCACAAAACGCTGAGGCAAAAGAATCGCTTAAGCCTAAGAGTTTGAGGTTGCTGTGAGCTGTGACACTGCGGCACTCTACGCAGGGCAACAGTTTGAGAATCTGCCTCAGGAAAAAAAAAAAAAAAAAAGAAAAAGTGTAAGATCTGAAAGGAGAAACAAAACCTCCATTATTCACAAACAATTGCATTGTCCACATAGAGAAGTAAAAAGATTCCCAAAACCACTGGAATTTTTGTGTGTGTGTGTGTGTGTGGTTTTTGGCCAAGGCTGGGTTTGAACCTACCACCTCCAGCATATGGGACTGGCGCCCTATCCCTTTGAGCCACAGGCACCACCCACCACTGAAAATTTTTTAAGATTTCAGCTTTGTTGCTTGATACCAGATCAGTACACAAAATTCAATTGTTTTCCTTCTAAATGCAAATAACAAAAATATGTGACTTCTGATTTTCATTTACAATAGCTGCCAAGCCATGTGGTACCTTAGAATAAATCCCCAAATTTTGCAAGATTGTTATGCAGAAAACTATAAAATGATATTTATAAAATAAGATCTAAATGAGAAATTTAGTAGGGCCATAGATGGTGAGACTATTATAAAATGGCAATTCTGGGTGGCGCCTGTGGCTCAAGGAGTAGGGCACCAACCCCATATACTGGAGGTAGCATGTTCAAACCCGGCCCTGGCCAAAAACTGCATAAATAAAATAAAATAAAATGGCAATTCTTTTTAAATGTAATATAACTCCAACTAAAATCCAGAAAGTAGCTTTCTGGGACTTGGCTGGTTCTAAAATTTATATGGAGGATCAAAATGTAACCGAGAGAATCTTAAAGAAGATTTATAAAAGAAGAAACTAGAGTGCAGGTTTCTCTTTAGAAATTGGAAGATCTGCCCCCATGAGGACCTTCTCAGAGACCAATAATCTAGAGTTGACCAATAGCTGCTTCTTCAGATAGAGTATGTAATTTCCAGTTCACCACCCAGGACATTTTCTTTCTTTAAGGTACCTGCCTGATCTTTATAGATATTTGATTGTGTGATAGTAAAAAAATTATTTAAAATACATAGATTCGGCCAGGCGCAGTGGCTCATGCCTGTAATCCCAGCACTTGGGAGGCCAAGATGGATGGATTGCTTGATCTCACGAGTTCGAGACCAGCCTAAGAGTGAGACCCTGTCTCAAAAAAGTAGCCGGGTATTGTGGCAGGTGCCTGTAGTCCCAGCTACTTTGAAAACTGAGGCAAGAGAATTGCTTGAGCCCTAGAGTTTGAGGTTGCTGTGAGCTGTGATGCCACATTACTCTACCAAGGGCAACAAAGTGAGATTCTGTCTTAAAAAAAAAAAATTAAAAAAAAAAATACACAGATTCTATTTGGTTTTATAAATATCTTCCTCGTGGGAAGACTTAGGCAGGCATGCAGAAAGGATAAGAAAGTGGAATGCACCTCGGCGCCTGTAACACAGCGGTTACAGCTCTGCCCACAAACACCAAGGCTGGTGGGTTCGAACCCAGCCCAGGCCAGCTAAGCAACAATGACAACTGCAACAGAAAAACAGCCAGGTATTGTGGTGGGTGCCTAAAGTCCCAGCTACTTGGGAGGCTGAGGCAAGAGAATCACTTAAGCCCCAAGAGTTTGAGGTTGCAGTGAGCTGTGACGCCATGGCACTCTACCAAGGGTGACATAATAAAACTGTCTCAACAAAAGAAAGAGAGAGAGCAGAATCTAAGACTAGAGGTTTCTGGTAATGGTGAGTTCCAGGTATGTATGATCACAGAGGAAAGGGTTTCTGAGGATGTGAAGTGAAGGAACTAGAAGGTGCAAATGTCACAGGAATCAGTAAACGAGGCTTTCCTAAGACCAGTACCTATAGTTGAGGCGAAGGGAAAGATTGTAAGCCAGAAATGCACAAGGACTCCAAAATGATAAGTAAAATTGGAAAATGTGGGAGAAAAATAGAAAAGAATGTTAACATTGGCAGAAAGAAAGAAGAACCTTCCCTAGGAACTTACTCTGGACCAAACTCTTTGACACAGGTTGTCTCCTCGAATATTTGAGAGTAAATATTAATATGCAGTGCTAATAAATACATATAGTAGATATTAATGTATTACTAGTAGTCCTCTGAGGGTAGATGTTAACATCTTTTGTTGTGTCTGAACACACTGAGATTATGAAACCATGGTCACTGGCCCAATGTGATAGGACTGAGATTTGAAGCAGCAATATTCCAACTTTGTTCTCCAGAGCCTTTTCTTTTACTAAAAATGGAAAGGTCACTGCATGACCCCAGAATCCACACAGATATGCCAAAGAAAACACAGCTGACCAGAGGTGATGTTAAATCCATCCCCTCAACCACCCAAATGTATTAATGTAACATCAATGCCTCCAGACACTAGTTGAGACAGATGTGAAAGGAAAAGACATGCTGACAAGTGCTGGCTTTAGCCAGGGAATCTGTTAAAAAGGCTTCTCCTGGAGAGACTGATGCACAGTTCTTGATCCACATCAGAAGTGGTTAAAGATACAAGCTCCATACAAGCCCCACAAGTGATTTAACTGTCTCCAACCTTCGCCTCTTTTGTGGAGTGTATTTACACCATCGTTTTTTGCAATATTCCCATGTGATGAAATCTGCAGTATACTTAGCAAAGTACCAGACACTTAACATTCAATGTATTATCTTTGTCACGAGAATGATGGTCTTTTAAAAAAAATGCAATATGATGTATTTGGAAATGTATTAAAAGGACTGATGAATGGTCAAAGGTGTAGTGTGATATAGTAAAATTTTAACAATAAAAAGTTAATGGTAAAATGTTCATGGTAAAATTCTTGCAACTTTTGTTTTAAAATATTCATAATCCAAAGTTGGAAAAAACAACGCGTTTTCGCACGCTTTGGAAGAAGAAAGAGCTAAGTTTTATTTTTGTTTTTTTAATAGAAAAGGTATAAAGAAAACAAAACGGGCAGAGCTTCCTCAACTCTGCCCCGCCTCTGGGCCGCGGGCCGTTGGTAATGCGGCCGGGATGAAATCATCGACCGCGACTTGCGAAATGCCAAATCCTCGAGAGCGAGGCCGGCGGCTGCCAAACCGCGCGGGGGAAAGGGACGCCTCGGAGCGCCGCATCCCTCCGCGAGCGGCGGAGGTGGAGCTGCAGCGAGCGCGGGCGGAGAACAGGATCGGCGGTTACCAGTGGGCTCTGGGACGGCGCCGGCCAATATGCGCCGCATGTAAATATCTCGGGGGGGCGGGGGAGAGAAGGGTCGAATTTCAAAAAAAGCCCAAACCCCCCACAGGCCGGACGGCGGGCGCGCGCGATGGGCGCCCTTAGGCTGCGGGAGCGAGTGGAGGATGCTGGGAAGGAGGTAAAATGGCCACCGGCGGCGGCGCGGAGGAAGAGAGGAAGCGGGGGCGGCTGCGGCTTCTGCCCCCAGCGCGGCCACCCGCCCGGGCCGAAGAGGCCGAAGGCGGCCGTGAGAAAATGGGCTGGGCCCAGGTGGTGAAGAATCTTGCAGAAAAGAAGGGCGAGTTCCGCGAGCTACGGCAGCTGCAGCGGCGGGAGGAGGAAAGCGGCAGCTGCGCGGGCGGCGGGCTCGGTGCCCCAGCGGGCCTGGCTGCGCCGGACCTCGGCGACTTTCCCCCGGCTGGCCGCGGGGACCCGAAAGGCCGCCGGAGGGACCCGGCTGGCGAAGCGACGGATCCCCGCAAGAAGAAGGGGGCTGCCGAGGCGGGCAGGAGGAAGAAGGCGGAGGCAGTTGTGGCCATGGCGGCCCCGTTCAAGCCCGGCGAGGCGGAGGACGGGACCGAGCTGCCCCTGCAGGAGGAGCAGGCGGCGGCGGCAGGCCCAGCGGCGAGCCCTGGCAAGGGTCGCTTCCTCGTCCGCATCTGTTTCCAAGGAGACGAGGGCGCCTGCCCGACCCGGGACTTCGTAGTAGGTGCACTTATCCTGCGCTCCATCGGCATGGACCCGAACGACATCTACGCTGTTATCCAGATCCCGGGCAGCCGCGAGTTCGACGTGAGCTTCCGCTCGGCGGAGAAGTTGGCCCTGTTTCTTCGTGTCTACGAGGAGAAGCGAGAGCAGGAGGACTGCTGGGAGAACTTTGTGGTGCTGGGGCGGAGCAAGTCCAGCTTGAAGACTCTCTTCATCCTCTTCCGGAACGAGACGGTGGATGTGGAGGACATTGTGACCTGGCTCAAGCGCCACTGTGACGTGCTGGCCGTGCCGGTGAAAGTGACCGACAGGTTTGGGATCTGGACTGGGGAATACAAGTGCGAGATCGAGCTGCGCCAGGGGGAGGGTGGTGTCAGGCATCTGCCGGGGGCTTTCTTCCTGGGGGCGGAGAGGGGCTATAGCTGGTACAAGGGACAACCCAAGACGTGCTTTAAATGTGGTTCCCGGACCCACATGAGCGGCAGCTGCACGCAGGACAGGTGCTTCAGGTGTGGGGAGGAGGGGCACCTGAGCCCTTTCTGCCGGAAGGGCATCGTGTGCAACCTCTGTGGGAAACGAGGACACGCTTTTGCCCAGTGTCCCAAAGCAGTTCACAATTCCGTGGCAGCTCAACTCACCGGCGTGGCCGGGCACTGAACACCCGCCTGACTGCCAAGGTGAACTCACAGCCAGCTTACCCCTCTTAAGTGCCAAAACTTTTTTTTAAACCGTTTTTTATCATTTTTGAAGGAGACCTTTTTTAAAGCTACAAGAGACATCTCTCTATGCCTTTGTGAACCAAGTTTACTCCATTTAAGCCTGATCTGAATTGGTGACTCTGTCATCAGTAACAATGACGTGAACTGTAGCGTGCAGATGTATCACCCCTCCCTTTTTTAAATTTTATTTTCTTTTTTGTATTTTTTGGGGTTTTTTTATTTTCTTGTACTTTTTATTTTTACACTTTGTTTTCTCCCTGGATTTTCATCCTTTGGGCTGCCATGCTCATCTTTATGCCTCCGTACTAGGTAGGGGGCCCAACAGGTGGTAGACACTCTATAATCAGTGTTTGTTTAATGGAAAACATTGTTGACTGTGGCTTCTGTCAGAGTGTCTACCTTTGCAGCTCTTCCCCTCCCCCTTTTAATTTGCTGCTTTTAATGTTTGTGGTCTGAGAATTTGTGAAACCAGTGTTGTTTGAAGTGTATATAATCTGAATCAATAAGCTCTGAATGGTGGCCAAG
>CAUYPK010037049.1:0-21848 GCA_963574355.1 Loris lydekkerianus | reverse complement strand
ATATTCTCATCAAACTGTTCAATGTAGCCTTCATGGCATTTTCTTAGTTACTGTATGTAGGCATTTGTATTCTGCCTTTAGTAAGTTTCGCCTGTACCCATTCTAAGATGCACCGTAAATGTGGCCCCACCCATTACCCTCCCTTCACCAAACCCTCCCCCTTCCCTTCCCCTCCCTTGGCCCTTTCCCTATATTCTTGTGCTATAGTTGGGTTATAACCTTCATGTGAAAGCTATAAATTAGCTTCATAGAAGGGCTGAGAGTACATTGTGTCATCTCTATTTTCTATCTTTCCAGCTCTCTCTCTCTGTAATGCATTGACTCTGAAAAAGACCTAAAATCATTGGTCCCGCAGTCCCTTTACTGTCCACACTGCCTTCATGGCCTCACTCCTTCACTTCACTCACTTTAGTTAAATTCCATAGATAAGCAATTATTTCCTCAGTTCCACGGTCCTCTTGTTCTGTGTTCTCTTTATCTTAATCACCTGACAAAATCCAATTCTTATAGGACTCTAACTCTCCACCTGCTTTGTGCCTATACCCAGCATCAAATGTGGCAAAAACACACAACAGTCTGAATAGGTTCATTTTAAATGTTTGACTGCTAATCCAGGTGAGGCCCTGGGCTTCCCATTTACACTTTCACATTTCTAGACAATCATTTAATACCTTTTCCTCCTTTCACAAACCTCCAACCTCTTTCTTCCCCCATTCATTCTCACTGTTAGCTGATGATCATGCTTCTTATTTCTCTTGAGAAAAAATAGCAGCCATCAAAAGAGAAATCCTACAAGTTTCACCCCTCCTCTGCTCACACCACTCTGCCCAGCTACTCCGCCCTCCCCTGACACTATAGGCAAACTCTCGGGTTTCTGTTTCGGGCCCTCTGCTCTTCCATCAGGTTTACTTCCCAACTTTGTCTACCTAGAGACATTATGTCAACAGTGCTGCCATCTCATCTGAATCATTTGTGTGTCCTCTTTTTTCAAAAAGTCATTTTTGTCAGCATTCAAATATGCTGATATTTCTCCCATCTTTAAAAATAAATCTTCTTTTCCCTTCTTGAGATACTTTACTAAAGACAATGTTGTTTAACTTCATCTCAAGAATGGAAAAGCAAGCACCGTGTGTACTCAGTACTAATTTGAAACTAGTAGATGAACAACTACAGGCCCACACAAGAGAAAAACAAAATTAAATTCCACTAGGAAAAAAGGGACAAGGGGGGGTATAGTAAGCTCCCACTTAACAGGCACAACGTAGGGGTACATGGCACACTCCCTGGGTGAAGGACTCAGCTGCAACTCGGATGCTATCTAACAAGTGCAAACAATGTAACTCAATCACATGTAGCCTCATATTAGTCCAAAACTCAAAAAATAAATAAATAAATAAATAAATCTTCTTATCCTCATAATTCCCTCTAGCTATCATCTAAATTTTATGTTTCCCTTTGGGGAAATTATGAAAATAATTTCCTATTCTCATTGTCTCAAATTCCTTCCTTCTTATTTTTTTGTTAAACCTATTCCAATAAGACTTTTGTCCCAACCATTTGACCAAAACTCTCTTTTAGATCACCAGTGACTTCCAGATTATAAATCTGCAATCAACTCCCAGGCATCAGCATACTTGACCCATCAGCATGGAACAAAGAGTCTCCTCTCTGAATCTCTTTAGTCCCTTGGCTTTGGGGATGTCAACCCCAGCCCCCCACTGGGTTTCTTCCTAACTTACTCTCCGTGGCTGATTCTTTCTCCTACTTACAGATCCTAAGCATTAGATTGCTCCAGGTCACAGACATGGAAACTCCTCTCTTACCCATGTGCACCACTTTCCAACATGACCCTCTTATCCAATCACACTCCCTTAGTGCCAAGTACAGACCAGCAGTTTCCAATCTTGGGTTTCTAGCCTAGACTGTTCCCCACAGCTCCAGGCTAATATCTGCAGCTGCCATCATGACATTTCCACATGCATATATAATAGTCATTTCAAGCACAAGATGTCCAAAAACTAAATCTGATTTCCACCCCCTCTCCCCATTGTATACGTCCCTTGGAGGAAAGCAATTCCATGCTTCCAGTTGCTCATGGGCATCCTTGCTTGACTCCTTTTCTGACACAGCTCACATCCAATCCATCAGCAGATACTGTAGGCTGTATCTTAGAAAGCTCTCTAGGATTTGGCCTCTTTCTACACCACCACTGCTACTACTGGTTCAAGCTGCCGTCATCTCTTGCCTAAATTCCTGGCACAGCCTCCTAACTGGCCTTCTTGCCCTACCCTTGTCTCTCTTTAGTATATGCACCCAAGTTACATGGAATTAAAATAGAAACCAACTATACTGAAATACAGTACACAAAGATTAAATAAATTCAAATTTGTGGTATATGTATATTAATACAATACAATTACTTCATTAAATAACAATGCCTTGTAGACCCAAGCAAAGAGACTTTGCTGGCGACGCCTGGAGCTCAGTGGGTAGGTTTCTGGCCACATACACCCAGGCTGGTGGGTTCGAACCCAGCTCAGGCCAGCTAAAACAACGACAACTGAAACAAAAAAAAATAGCCAGGCGGCTCAGTGCCTGTAGCACAGTGGTTATGGCGCCGGCCACAAACACCTGACAGTGGCGGGTTCAAACCCAGCCTAGGCCTGCTAAACAACAATGACAACTGCAACAAAAAATAGCCAAATGTTGTGGCGGGCACCTGTAGTCTCAGCTACTTGGAAGGCTGAGGCAAGAGAATCACTTAAGCCCAAGAGTTTGAGGTTGCTATGAGCTCTGATGCCACAGCACTCTACTGAGGGCAACATAGTGAGACTCTGTCCCCCCCCCCCAAAAAAAAAAAAAAAAGAAAAAAAAGACTTTGCTCTGGAGCAATGGGTTCTACTGTCTCTCTGACATCAGATGCTACTTCTTTCTCCTGCAGTGCCTCTGCTCAGGCCACCCCTGGCTTCTTCACTAGTCCACCAAGCACACTTCAGCAAGTTTGTAGTTACTGTTTCCCAAATATCTGCGTAAAGTATTTTTGTCCCTCCCTCAGTTCTCTGATCAAATGTTATCTCGCCAGTGATACCTTAGCTGGCAACTTTCTTCTCACATACACACCTGGAATGATCTTTTTTGCTTTATTTTCCTCTGTAATATTTATGATCATCTGAGAGGTAGATGTATACATAGATGATAGAGAGATAGATGAAAGAAAGAAAGAAAGAAAGAAAGAAAGAAAGAAAGAAAGAAAGAAAGAAAGAAAGAAAGAAAGAAAGTCCTGGTTAATTTATATGTTTCCTGTCTATAAACATAATTTCCATGAGGGCAGGGTTTTTTTTTTTTTATCAATTTTTCTATTTTTTACTAATATGTTTCTACCATCTACCTAGAATAATGTCTGGCATATTATTGGTCATCAAAAAATACTTATTGAATAGCTGGGCATTGTGGTGGGCGACTGAAGTTCCAGCTACTTGGGAGGCTGAGGCAAGAGAATCGCTTAAGCCTAAGAGTTTGAGGTTGCTGTGAGCTGTGATTCCATCGCACTCTAGCAAGGGCAACAAGTGAAACTCTGTCTCAAAAATAAAATACATACATATATATATATATATATTTGTTGAGAGGACAAATGAACAAAAGGAATTTCCTCCTCATAGGTGAGTGAGGGTGAGTGCAATCTGCTTCCAAGGCAAGTTGTCCCCATGCTGAGGAAGGTGACTGCCGACTTCACACAAGATTTTGCAAGATCAAAATACCCATTGTGATATAGTCCCCCAAATGAGATAGATGACTTTGGGAGCCTCACCCTGGAGAGGCAACCACCAGACTGAATCCTGACTAGGGTGTTTGACCAATTGACCACTTTCCTTAGTGTCCAAGGAGAATGGCCTGGCCACGGCCATTCTTTCTCATATCAGGGCCTTTGAATTAAAGTTCCACTCCAGAGACCAAGTATGAAAGAATAGGAAAGAAAACTCAGTGATAGATAAGATACTGCAGGAGACTGTCAGAAGCTTAGCAACAGAACAAAAGCGTGCTCAGGGTACTGTCAGTGAACACAATCATGAAAGAGCACATCATTTTCTTAACCAGGGCCCTGTCCAATCCGTGTACAGCTGTACAACATACTTCTCCTCCAAAGATGCCGATTTCAAACTATGACTATTGATCTGTGTCTAACCCTGACAATTAATGATCTTAAAGAGAAAAACTGACATTGAATCATTGGAGAATTTCAAACACTAAAAATAAAAACTAAAGAGGTTGCAGCAAGGTCTGGACTTGATGGGTGTGTATGTCACAATTTTAATTCATTGTGTCTAGCATAGCATATCAAATTATAACTAATGGGTGTTTTCTTAGTTTAGTGAGAGTTTTGATCATGTTTTATTTGGGATCACTTCCACTTGAAGTCTCTGTGGAGCCATCCTTTTTGCAATATACCCATTAGTGATTAAGTGATGAGGGGTCATGAAATGAAAAGAAACATGTATTATGGTTCACTCTCAGGGGGGCATATTTTAATGCAATGGAAATGTAGCTCACTGGGAAAAGGAGGTAACTTCTTCCAGGTGGAGGAAAACCCAAGGCTGTAATATCATTACAGGAAAGGCCCTTCTTTTTTTTAATGTGAGCCCATATTTCTGTAAGAATGCAATGTAAGCATTCCACATCGTATATCAAATGAGCGCTTGTACCCCATAAATGCATTAATGTACACAGTTATGATTTAATAAAGAATTAATAAAAAGAATGCAAGTTTCCCTTTTGTGATATATTTTGCCCCTACAATCTTCCCCTTGACATTCATTTTAATTTGCTCTACACAGTAGCATGAGGGAATTTACCCCAGATCCTTCATTTTTTCTATGAGCGTCTCTCTAAAACCTCAGGCTCTAGGCAGGTCTTACATAGAGGCATGTATTACACCAGGAATAAATATTCCTTGAGGCTCCTTCCTGCTCTCTCAGGTTACTCACCCATCAGACCCCACTCACAGGCAAGCAGAAGTAAGTTATAGGAGTTACTAAGAATAAAAAGTCCCAGAGTAGATCCACCTCATTCCCATCAAGTTGCAAAAAAGGCAGATCTAGTTACCGGGTTGGCAGTTCTTCCACTGGGGAAATAAAAGCACCTGGATGGCAAAGAAGCATGGAACGGAGACACATGTCATGCTTCAGACGCTTTGCAGGGGGATGGGGAGTTGCAGGTACTGAACGTTTCTTCCCTGAATTTGAGTGTTGGAGCCAGTTACTCACTGGGGATTTGCTGGCAGGAGCACCTTCCAACATGAGCAGGCCCAGTGGCATGATGGGTGAGAAGTTAGCAAAGACCATGATATGTTGGCTATAGAGCCAAGATGGGTATGGAGGGGAGTGGGATGGGTATAATCCCACTGATATAGGCCAGGCCAGGCCTAGAAACCCAGGAAAACAGAAGCCACTCAAACATTTACAACAGAAGTTAGGGAAGAGAGAATGGTTATACAGGTGATGAAGGAGTTGACTCAAAAAGAGGGTGGTGAGACAATCCAGAGATGAGTGAAGTAGGAATTAATACAGCTCTGCTAGGCAAAGGTTGGAAGTGGTCTCATTGGATGCCAGGTCCCAGGACCACAGAGGACCTTTCTAGTGGGAGAGCACCCCATTGCTACAAGTGATGCCATCTGCAACCTCCAATCACCTGCCAACCGTCTCATTTGCTGAATCTGACCAAAATCTGGCTGAGCTAGAAGCCGGTAGGAGTCAGCCTCTTGTGATGGCAGAGGCTAGCAGAAGGATGAGGAATGAACCCAAGAGTAAGATGCCTGGAATCAGCTCAGGAGGGCAGGACCACAGAGGCCAGTACCATGGCCCAGTGGGAGTGTACTGGGACCCCTGGAGACTACTAGCCAAGGGGAAGGCAAAGCAGTGGTGCTCCCTACGGCCACCACCAGATCTCAAGCAAGAGTGTGTCAGGCAAGCAACCAATGGCCATCCAACATGTCCCAGGGGTCAGGAGCAGCAGGCACCATCTAGGCTGAGAGCCACTTGCAGGCAGAGCTGACGTCACCCACGCCTGAGAACAGACCAGCCAAACACCAATGGCTGGGCCCTGTCAAAAAATACTTGACTCCATCCTAGCTGATGAATCTCATTTCCACCCAGACACCCTCTTCAGGGGGACATACACCTCCTCCCCTCCTGCGATGGAGGGGCATAGGTAAGCCCCAGCGAAAACCTTTGAAAAAAGGACAGAAACTGGGGTTTTAAACTGGACAACTAATTACATCAACATCTGAATTGGATTGAAGATTTATTTGAAATATGACTGTTTTAGACTGGAAGTGACTTAAAAACTTTAGGACCGGACCTAGTTTCACCGTTAGGATTAAATTTCCTATCCCTCTTCTAAGTGGGAAATGGGAAATTGTCGAAAAAACAGAAATGTTTTGTGTAAAGAAAATTGAGCATCGTATGTACGTAGCTGAGATGTGACTCGGTTATTCTTAGTACACCAAATACACAGGACAGCCTTAAACCACAAGGAAAGACAGCTGGGATATGAGGGTTTTCATCACTGTCAATGTCGGTAGGTGAGGCTGGAGAGCACATGGGGTGGGGTGAGCAGGATGCTCTGTTCCCTCTCTGGCCAGTGTGGGAAGATCCTGCCAAGGAAATGGATATTGAAGGGTTTTAACACTACGGATTAATGACTTTGTAGGCTTAAGGAATGCAAATTTTGGACGAAGGATTCTCCTTGGAGAAAAGTGAAAGAGAATAGTGAGGCCAAAGGGTTGAAAGTGCTTCAGGAAGGTGTGTGTTACTTATTATTTTTTACACTCCAAGCCTACTCTTCCGTGCTCTGCTTTGTGATGTGCAAGTTGGATTCTGCACAGCTCAGTCGGTGAAGGTACCCCCCTCCCTGGAAAGGGACTGCAGGGAGCAGAAGATAAGGTCAGAGGGGAGGGAGAAAGGAATTGCTCACTCCTGCGTTGCTGGTGCTTTCCATCGTTCCTGTTCTGTGTCCTTGATCACAGCTGTAGCTGTAGCTCTTGCTTCCCATTTCCAGTGCCTTTTCCACACTCCTGAGCTCCCCAGACGGCTCAGCAACACGTGGCCATGCTCTTCCCTCTGACCTAGCCCTGTGTGCTTCTTCTCCAAGCTTCTCGTTCCTGACTACCCTCACCACCCCCATTCCCGCAGCTGCTTTCTGTATCCTAGACTTCCGCAATCCTCAGGATCCCTCTGACTATATTTTCAGTCCTCCAATACCTCTTTGACTAGCTCCTTATTAAACACTCTCTGGTGAAGTAGCTTGGGTGATTTCTGTTTTTCCACGTGGACACTGATATCACCACATATGTGTAGAAGGTGGAGAAAGGAGCGAGGCGATTTACTAAAGGCAGGAGACATGAGGGAATAACCAAGCAAGATTCTAACAAAAGCCATGGCAAGTCTAGTTAAGATGTGACTGGCTGCACCTTCCCCACAGCCTAAAACCTGTAAGCGTGAGAGTCTCAGGGCGAGAGTGGAGGGGGATGTGCTGTGCTTGCCTTAAACTGAGAGCAAAACATTTGCACCTAAAAGTTCAAAATAATAAACATGATTCCATAGCAGGTTTACAGTGGGGGAGGGGGATAATAAATGAATCTGTGTGTCAATCATTCCTGTTGGGTAATCTTTATGCAGAAGCCAGGCCATTTATAAAAATCTGGAAATGTACCATTGAGCCTATCTGGTGGAATCCTGAATATTAAGCACTGCTCGGGGTCCAGATGGGATCCCTGTGTAGGAATTCACATAGGAATTCCTACCAGTAGTGGGAGACACCACCAGGCATGGTGGCTCACACCTGTAATCCTAGCACTCTGGGAGGCTAAGGCAGGTAGATCACTTGAGCTCAGGAGTTCAAGACCAGCCTGAGCAGAGTGATCCCATCTCTACTAAAAATAGAAAAACTGGCTGAGTGTCATGATGGGCACCTATAATCCCAGCTGCTCTGGAGGATAAGGCAAAAGGATCTCTTCAGACCAGGAGTTCTGTAAGCTATGATGCCACCACACTCTACCCAGTGCAACAAAGTGAGACTCTGTCTCAAAAAAAAAAAAAAAGAAAAAGAAATTATGGGAGATACTTAGAAGTGTCTTGGAAGAGAAAACAGCCCAGCAGGGAGGCTGTTGCCTGTAGGAAGAGATATGGACCATCAAGGAGTGGTCCAGTTTCTCAAGCGCCATGGACACCAGGAAGGCACAGCAAAGATTTTCCATGTGGGTTTCGAGTGAGAGGATCTTCGGTGATCTTACTAAGTGTGGTCGCTGGAGCAGGGGTGGCAGAGGCTGGTGTGAACAGACTCCAGGAGTGAGTCAGGGCAGCTTTTTGACACATCATTTCACTAGTGCTTGGGAGTTGCTGCCACTAGTGCTTGGGAGAGCTGGGTGGTGTCTGCTAACGCGGACACTCAGCATCTGGTTGGCACTGAGTGCTGCTTGAGCACAGCCCGGTGCATAAACTAGATCTAATAAGGCCTGTGGAATAATACCCTCTTCCACTCAAAACCTGTCATCAAACAGGCTGCAATGGATTTTTCCCTCAAATCCCAGTGGCCCCAACCCAGTTGGTGATCCAGAAATGTTTAGTATTATACCATTCTCCCTTTCTGACTACAAGAGGCATACAAATGCATCGATCATCACAGAGGGAAGATTTTCTGTTGCTCCCTTATGGAGGGGGGATGGCTGGTGTAATCTCACAGAGGATGGGAGGGAGGATGGAGCGTGCTGGTCAGTGGCTGGAGCTCCGGGGTTGGACAGTGCAGGACTTGAATCCCTACTGGCTCACTTACTCATTGTGTGGCTTACCTGACTGCTCTGACCTGAAGTCTCTTCAGGATCATGACGGAGATGACTGTATGCTTTCCGGGACACCAGGGTTGGAAGTAAGTTAACCAAGCACATAGAACAGAGCATGTCTACTGATCAATGGAGTTCTTGTTAGTTGTTTTTACAGGGGCCTATTTAAAAAGTCATTAGGTTTATTAATTCCATCTGTTAAAATTCCTTCAGAGAAAATAGCTACATAAACTGTTTCATATATTCTGGGGAGATCAGCAAGGAATTAGAAGATCTTTCTTGCAGGACGGCCCTGCTGATGACGTGCAAGTTTGCTCCTGCTCACATCTCACAACAGGCTTAAGGCTGTGGCTGCCTCCCTACCAATGTCTGGGTTTAGACGAATGTAGTGTCTTTGCAGCTAATGGGAAGAAATGAGGGCAACACCTCAGGGGAGAGGCTCACTCTCTCCTTCTCAGAATCTACTTAGAGGTGCCACGGACATTTGGGATTTCCCACGACAGCAACTCTTCCCCTTTCCGCGTGCAATTGCATTGATTTCTAGGGGCCTGTTTGCTGGTTTGTACTGATCCAGCTTCTCTGACTGTCAGCCCCACAGGGTGCAAGATCTCACCCTTAGTCTTGTGAATAAGCCAGCAGGATCTTTGGCCCTCACTGGTCATAGTGATTGGCTTAGGAGTGTGCGTGTGTCGTGAACTGGTTCAATAGTGGTGAATTTCAGGGATTTGGCTTAAAATCCAGGGCCAAAACATTTGCTTTCCTTCATTGTCTTTGGCTTTGGGGTAGGATATACCTGGAACTTCTGGGGGTATACCGTGGAGACTGGAAATGAATCCAACACAGGAGAAAGCAGAGTCAAGTGGAGATAAACTTGAACTTTAGATAAAATTGAGGCCAAAGCAGCATCTTGAGTTTTCACTGACCAGTTTATTTTAATGACAAAGAATTCCCCATAATGTTGAAGAGAGTTCAAGCCTGGATCTTTGTCACTTGGCAATAGCAAGAGTTGTGACCGAGACTGGAGGCAACTCTAGAGCCAGTACTTCACAGAAGAGAGAAAATCCTGATTCTCCTGAGCTGCTCCAGAATTTGTGATGGATTACTTCCTTTCAGACACTGCATTAGTCTGTTCAGGCTGCTGTAACAAAACACCACAGACCGAGTAGCTTACCAACAACAGAAATTTATCTCTCACAGTTCTGGAGTCTGGAAAGTCCATGATCAAGGTGGATTGTGGGGTCTGGTGAGGTCCTGCTTTCTGATTCGTAAGTGACACCTTGTGACTATGTCCTCACATGATGGAAGGGGCTAGGAAGGGACAGGCTAGCCCTCTGGGGTCTCTTCTAGAAAGGCACTAGTCCCAAACATGAGAACTCCACCCTCCTGACCTAATCACTTCTCAAAGTCTTCATCTCTTAATACCATATTCTTGGGGGTTAGGGTTTCAACAGACAAAGTTTCAGGAGACACAAACATTCAGACAATAGCATCCACCAAAAAAAAAAAACAAACAAAAACAAAAACTTCCTTTGGCTGCCTCCAACAAAGAAATTAAAAAGAAATCATAACACGTAAATTCATAAACAAGCACCGTATGAACAATTTCACTGAAATTCCTTGCAGGCAAAACTACAATGGTCATTTTGCAAGTAAATTCTGACAGCATTAATATACACAATGATGAGACTCACTTTGCACTTATAAGTGGAGCTAAACAAGGGATATAACATATGGTCATAAAGCAGTGTAGTGGGAAGTAAGGAGGATAAAAATCTACTTGTGGAGTACAATGTCTGCTATTCTGGTGACACGTGCACTGAAAACCCTGACTTCTATATTGGACAGTTCATCATGTATCCTCTAATCTATTGAAATGAAAAAAATAGAAGGAGAAAAATACCATATATAAAGTTTAAAAATTATATAACTTAAAAAAAAAAAAAAAGTTGTACTACCTATATCATCCTAAGGAGTGTGAGAGCCCATGTACTTTCAATGAGATGGCACACCTTTGCAGAGGGGAACCTTCCCCTAACTCTAGCATTAAGCAAAGCCTCCCTCTTCCAGAGCTAAAGTCTCCACTGTTCTGTGGGCACCAAGTGATGCCACTTTCATCCTAAAAAGGGTTTCCTTGGTGGTGGCCCAGATG
This sequence comes from Loris lydekkerianus, assembly GCA_963574355.1. Taxonomy (NCBI): domain Eukaryota; kingdom Metazoa; phylum Chordata; class Mammalia; order Primates; family Lorisidae; genus Loris; species Loris lydekkerianus. The sequence goes on along the minus strand of CAUYPK010037049.1, from coordinate 10,866 downwards.
CTAATTACCCTGAAGAGTAAATGAGTCATAATTTGTACCAGAGAGGCTGCTGTAATTACAACACGATGAAAAAGTCAGAGCTTTTAATTGTCTTCATTTCAATGATAGATCTTGGGCTTGGGGGCTGGAAGTTGGGGAGCTCAACTAGCAACAGGCTCACAATCCATCCCTGGCTCTTTGGCATCTACATTTCTGCCCTAGGGGAACCAGGTGAATCCTCTCCGGAAGCAAAGAGGTCTCTGGAGGATTCCTTGAGGAGTCTCCACTCAATTCTGTGTGAAGCAGCATCTTATGTTTCTTTTCTCCTGCTTGCTGTGTAACAGCTGTGTTGTAGATGAGACAAAGGCCGCCAGTGGCAGAGATTTAAACGATGCCAAAGAGAGCCACTCATCTCCTCTGAAAACCCAGCATTCCCAGAAATACACCTTCCCATCACATACACTTCTACTTGGGGAGAAGCTTGTCAACATTGTGGGGAATCTTTTCTTTTCCTTTCCCTTTCTGTTTTCCTTTCCTTTTCCTCCTTCCCTCCATCTCTCCCTCCTTCCTTCCCTCCCTTCTTCCTTTCCTTCCTTTCCTTCCTTTCTTCCTGTCTTTCTTTCTTTCTATTTTCCCCTTCCTTCCTTCCTTTTCTTCCTTCTTTCTGTCTTTCCTTCCTTCTCTCTCTCTCATCTCTTCTCTTTATTTTAGTAGAACCTCTAAAGGGCTTGAAAAGCTATGGCAGATAAATTTAAGAATAGACTTCCTAGACTTGTAATTTGCACCATTAAGTTTTTTCTTGTATCAGTTAGGGCTATCTAGTTGCACACTATAAATACTGATTCTGAATAAAAAGCAAAAAAAAAAAAAAATTGTTGAAAGGATATGAGATAGCTCACAGAATGGAAGGAAAAACTAAACAATCAGGCATGGAAAAGTTGAGAACCAGAGCAGGTTTGTGATTCAGGCAACAGATCCTGTGAATAATCTTTTCAGGGTTCAGCACAACCATTCCCCTTTCTTATAATTACTGGGCTGAAGAGTCAAATTGCTATAAAGAGTCCCATGGGCCTAGGTCAGCTCAGCTACCTCTGTTCCTTTGGCTGCCTGGGGCTTAGATCTCAGCCACTTGGATTAACAATTCCACCAAGTCAGCTTCAAACAGGGGTGAGGGTGGGAGTGTTCCCAATAGTTTATCCATTAAAAAAAAAAAAAATGAAAGAAAGCTGGCAACTGAGTAGGCAAAAACACTTGATGCTACTTAAGTACATCTGATCTGGCTGCCTCCTCTATCTGGAATGCCCTTCCCCACTACAAACCCTACTCAGCCTTTCAAATCTAATGGTGACATATCCCCTTCCAGGAAGCCTTCCCTGACTAAAACACATACCCTCACTAGCTGCTGAGTGAGGCACACTTTACAGCTCCTGAGTTTCCTTCTCTTACTGCCCTTGAAACACTGGAGTACAAATACCTGAGTTACCTATGTGCCTGGCTTCTTTGGAAGGAGTAACAATTCATTGGTTGATTTTCTATTCCTAGCACCTAGCACACAGTAGGCACTGTCAGATGCTTCTTGGATGATTAGGAGAAAAATGAATAGTGAATAGATCTGATATTGTATATACTCTAAACTATAAAATTATAGCTGTATCTTTATATGAGAGAGATGATTAAAATGTACTGATCTAATAAGTATCATCTTCAAGGCAATGTCACTACACGTTTATTAAAGGATTCACTGCAGCTTTGGGCCATAAAATATAAATATTCACTTTGCACTAACTCACTCACTGTTCATTGGTCTGTGTCCTGATGCTCCAGTGATATATATGAAGAATGCAGGTGATCACTGTAATCCTCCTAATTCTCCTAAAATGGAGACTTGCTATGTCCCTAAGTATACTGATTTATTGCTTCCTGAGGATGACCCTATCCTCTGATCTTCCCAGTACCTAACCGAAAGCAGACGCAGACGCTGGGTAAATCTACCAGGTGAAATAAATTAAGTAAAAACTGTTTACCTCCAACAGCTACGATCAGACACCTAAGTTTACTTTCCGGGGTAAGGACTAATTAATTCATCATGTATCATCATGTTTTCCCATTCGAAACCATCAGAAAAATGCCCACAAATTTATAAAAGAATTCACAAGTGGTCTTCACATGGTGCGTCTTGGCTAGGAAGGGCGCCGGCAGTGGGACCTGGGTCACTCCCATGTGCTGCTGAGTTAGGGAATGTTTGGAGCTGGTGACTGGCTGAAAAAGCTGAGGCAGGGATTAGTGGACAAGTTAGATCCTCTTCTGTGTCCTCTCTCAGGCTGTCCCAGGCACAGCAAGTCTGTTTCCAACCTTATTATTAACGAGCTGGTTAAAACCTACCTCAATAAGGCTGGGAAACACTGAGTGTGGCCTTAATCCAGAAGAGGTCTGCCTGTAGTCTAGAGACCAGTGTTTTTCAACTTTTTAAAATCTCACGGCACACTTGAACCTATCGTTAAATTTCCGTGGCACACTTAAATTATGTTGATCAAAAAAAAAAAAAAAAGAGTAAAAGAAAAATATACTTACCATGCTTTGAACATCTTTTGAAAATAATCTAATTAATGACCTTTAAATTTTTTGGCGGCACACCTAAGATCTTCGCACAGCACACAAGTTGAAAAATCACTGGTCTAGACCATGCCTTTGTGCAAATAAAAAAAGGCATCCCTGCTATGTGCTCAGATTAGAAACAGGTTCCTCCCCAGGTACACAAATTAGTAAAAGGTGCTGGCTCTGGATGGAGGCAGCATCCCAGGCCAGGGGTGCAGGCAGTGCCAGGGACAAAGGGTGGGGGACAGAGCACAGACCCCATCTCAGGCTTACATCCCTCGGCCGGCATCTCTGTGAAGCTAAGGGCTATGCATCCACAACATGTGTTGGCAGCTCTCGGCAAGCCTAAGTCTCCAGAAAAAAGAGAACATGACATAGGGTCAAACTACACACTGTAAATCTGAGCAGGACAGGAGGAAACAAAAAGGCCCCCAGAGCTATTATCCAACTGGAGAGTGAATTTGAGAAATCATAATCAGGAAAGGGCAGAAGTTCTATTCCATTAGTTTTTAATTTTAAAACATCAAACCTACAGAAAAGTATGAACATCTGTGTACATGCCAAGGATTTAACATTGTATCATATTTGGTTCAAGCCCCGCCCCGACAAAACCTCTGCCATCTCCATCTCTTCATCTCCAAATTGTCCTAGAGTGGGGTGTGTCCCAAAATGCTTGTTTGTGACATGTTCACTACATATTTTTACATAAACAACATATATGTGTTTTTAAAAAATATGTGCATTAGATGTAGCTGTAAAATAAGTATATGTAGGTAATATATATCACATATACACATATAATAAATGAAGACGTACATAGTAATAAATGTGAAACATACAGTTTAAAAATGTTGATCTAAATGATATAATGCAGATGCTTCTATAGTTTGCTATTTCTATTCCAATATTATTTTTCAGAGACTGATTCATATGGGTGGTGGGGCTCATTTATTTTAACTGTTGGATAGTACTGCATCATGTGACTAATTCACAACTTACATTAATGGGCATTTAAATCATTTCCAGTTTTTTGCCTCTACAAACAATGATGCAGTGAATATTTTTGTGCCTGTCACTTTGTACACACATGGAAGAGATTTCCAGGTTACAAACCTAGAAGTAGAATTGCTGGTTATTAGCACCTATTTCATACATCTTCAACGTTGACAGATCTTGTCAATGTACTCTGTAGTATAGTTTTACCCATTCACACTCCTATGAGAATGGGGTTTTGCCCATAGCCTTACCAAAGCTTGGTTTGATCATTTTTGCTAGTCTTGGGGAGGTAATCATACCACACTATAGCTCCCTCAAAATACCTCCTCCCTGTGTTTAATTTGGACTTACATTGATATGAAAAAGATTGAGTAACCATCCAGTTCATATTACTTGCCCATTTTTCATGGACTATCTCTTCCCATTGATTTGCAGGAAGCTAAAAAATAAATTTTTAGTATGAATTATTTGTTAGCTGTAGATCTTACAGGTATCTTCTTTCAGTCTGAAGCTTATATTTTAACTTTTTTCCACTTCACCTTTGTTGGTATGAAGGTGTAATGTGTCAATATAATCATATTTATAAATGTCTTCCATTTGTTACGCCTTTAAATCGTTTTAAAAACGAGAAATACCTCCCTATGTTTGAAAGTACCCTATGTTTGCTTCTCAAAATTTTAAACTTTCTTTTTAACATTTAGGCCTTAATTCCATCTGGAATTTACTTGCATATATATTGTATTACGACATAGGAGTATTTCTTTTTTCCCATGCCCAATTATCTCAGCACTTGAACGATTAGTTCTCCCTTCCTCAGCAGATTTGTTTTCCCATCTCTGTTATGAACCAGGTTTCCCTGGACACGTGGATTTTGTGTCTGGGGCTACTCTGTGTCAGTTTGCCTCTCCCCTATACAAAGATCCAATTCTTTAATTACTTTCAGAAAAGGCAGTTTTACTTACACCTGATATTACACTATTCTTCAGGTGAGACGTGAATACCTCCACGAAGGGAAAGGCATCTAGGATGTGTGATGTGCATACTTTGGTGGGCTTCCTTCCAATCTCTCAATCCACTGACAGCAGCTTTGACAGAGAAAATCAGAGGGACACCCAAGACACAGAGGGCACCAGGAAAGAGAAGGGAGAGAGACCTAGGCTGAGAAGCAAAAAAAAAATGGAATCTCCAATTACTCAAACTTTTCCTGGGCTTGGTCCTGAACATAGATACATTTTCCTCAGAAAGAGGGTATTTCAATATACAGGGTGTCCATAAAGTCCATGTGCGATTTAAAATAGACAACTATTTTAAGTTGCACATGAACTTCATGCACATCCTGTATAAATGTGCCTCAAAGTAGTTTCGCACCATCACCATAAATCATAACCAGAATCACAACTAACATTTATTGACACATGGGATGAGCACTCGATAATAAACATTACTTTATTAAATACTGTAACAGGGGAAACTTCCCTGACATATGGATGAGTAAACTGATGCCCAGAGAATCAAAGTGACTTGTCCAAGTTCACACAGCTGGTTAGTGGCAAAACTCAGTTTATGTTCCTTGCCGCCAGATTTCACCGCCTTCCATGTTGTAGAATGAACCACACCAGAGTGGGATTATCTGCTTTTGAGGGGAGAGAGTGAATCTTGTTTTACCATTACGTTCTCAACCCAAGCCCTGTGTTAGTCACACAATAGGCTCGCAATCAATATTTGTAGACAAGAATGAATAGATGCATGTTGGCTGTGGGGTCTGTGGTTTCTGAGTCATGAAAGGTCTAAGTGGTTTACTGAGTTGTTTGAGGGAGAAGAATCTTCACCTAACTTCCTCTGAAAGTCATGCCAAGCTTCTTTTCTTCTTACTCTCAATTGATGGGCTGAGTTGTGAATACAAAAGCAAACTACTTCCTCCTACAGAGATCCTAGGAGTGTACAGAGAGAGATGGGGGCAGGAGAGTGGAGCACACAAAGGTCAGGGCCAGCAGCACTTCCAGTTTGGACATTTGCTTCCAAACCTAGAATAATCTTCCCATTCCCCACTTGTTGCAGCATCATTACCTTAGTTTTGCACCAGAGGCAATAGCAACTCTTCCTCCTCTTGAGGCTGTGTGCTAAATCTGAAAAGCATCTTACAGCTCTACCCCACAGAGATTGCTGCTGCAGTGGGGATTCCCAGCTCATACAGAGCCCCTTGCTGCTGGGTGGAGTTCCCCGACACAAGAAGTGAGTGGGCCTTACAAATCATTGGTCCCTGGGGGGTTGTCAGCACAATGACTTCTCCTCTGAAAAACTGGGGCTTTGGCGGAGGGAGGAGTCTTGTGGGAAGGTGGTCTGCAAGGGGAGGTTATGGTGAATTGGAAACTGGTTTTGGAAAGCATGAGTCTTGCCCCAGATTCTGCAGAATTAAATGAACTGATCAATAATGGCTTCCTAGCTGTTAGGCCTCTGTCTCCAACCTCATCGAATTAACCAGTTTACCATTTCTGAATTGAGTTCAACTCTTCTGAGCTACCCAGGTCTCTTTGGCCTTGGTTGCAGCTATAAACATTTCAAATGCTTTCCATCTGAGAAAGTGCCTCAATGTTAAGGTCTTGGCACTAGGAATGCACATCTGCTGTCAAGATCATCGACTTGGATTCTGACACTGATCTGTAATTTCCTAGAAACTCCCTGTACTTTATAACTGCTCCCCTAATTTGTGGCTCCCAGGTCAGCCCTTACTACCAGGCCTTATCACAGTCCTTGCTGTGGCTTCTTGCCTTGTCCTCGTCAGGATGACTACCTTGAGCCCCCACATGACTTGACAGACAACCCCACGACTTAGAGAAGACCCCTCACCTTGGACAGTTCACTCCCTCCTTCAGAAGACACTTCCTAACACCTGCTGTGCTCGGGGCACTCATCTGGGCATTGGGATGCAGCAGTAAAACAAAAAGTCCTGCTTCCAAAGACTTGCATTCTCGGGGGAGGCCAGAAAATCTACACATAGATAAAGAACTATTGAAAGTAATGTCTAGTAGTAAGAAGAAATACCATGGAGAAAAGGAGAAGGAAGGTTAGAGACGAGGAGTGACCTGGGGAAGGGCTGTCACTCCAGACATGAGGGTCCGGGAAGAAGCTGACACTGGAGGACATCTGGATGAATGAGGGAGAAAGCCAGTGTGTGAAGGTCTGTAGGGAGAACATCCCCAGCAAAAGGGCTGAGGTGGAAATGTACTTGGCAGGATGGAGGCCCAGACAGTAGGCTGAGTACCTGGATGAGAGGGAGAGAGGAGAGAGGGAGACGCAGGAAATGGCTCCTGGGGCTTCTCAGAGGAGGCATGCTGGAAGAAGTAAATCTGTGAATCTCGATCCTCATCAGCCACTCCTTTGGAGGCCATACCTCTTGGCCCATGGGACCTAAGACCACATCCTGAAACCACTGACAGGCATCCTACCCTATAGACTCAAGCATAGGAAGAAATGAAAGCTTTCACACATTTACTCCTGATAAGCTGATCCAGTGACAGTTAACTCAAAGGAAGGCAGTGCTGGGGATTCCTGAAGCCTGTCGAGGACCTCTGAACACCTGGATATTACATATGATTATAGACTAACAGAGAAAAAGGTGAATGTGTGGTACATGTGTCACCTCCCCCACCTCCAAACCTAAGCCCTTAAGTCCCCTGCTAATCAACACCACCATTCTCATTTCTCAAGACTAAAGCAGTCAGCCTGGCAGAGGATTGATATTCTGGCTCCTGGTTTATCCATAATGGTTTAGATTTCTAGATCAGACACACCCTTAGGTATCTCTCAGCAACTTCCTATCTGCTATGGCTTTCAGCCACATTATGAGTGAAGCAGGAAAGGAAATATTTTTATTAAACTTGGACCTGAATACTTTATGTAGACTGTAGTGTCATGTTCTGACAAAATGTATCTTTGATGACATTAATCACACACAGGCACACACAGGCAGGGCCTTCCACAGTCACCTACTCACACCACCATGAACAGATCTGCCGTTCCTGGGTGACTCTGTATGGCTCACACCTTTGCTTACCTCTTTCCAAATCAGGACTCCAATTTCTCCATCTCCCTGCTCATGAAAGCAGGTGGTTAAACCATATGTACTTAATCTTGCCCAGGATTTCTGTAATATTAAGACCATTAAGGTCTCATGCTAATAATGGGAATTTCTGCAATTGAGATAGAACTTCTGGGAAGTATTTCCAGGTCTGGGAAAAGAGGGACTTTTCACACTTTTGTAAGCATCACACCCAAAAGGCAACCATCCAGGTAGGCCACCATCTATCACTGCATGCCACAGAAAGTTAGTCCTTCTCTGCTTATGCCCAAAATAAAGGAAGTGCGTCCTTCCAGGAGCCATTTTTAACAATCTTTGGGGAAGAAGAAAATTAATGTGCTATCTTGATTCTTTCAAAACTGTTCTACTACTTCCATATGCCTCAGTGTCCAGGTATCACTTGGAATTGATCGTCCACACCAAGTTACAGGATGAAGAGGCTCAAAGGGGAAATTTCTTACCGGTGTATAGTACTCTCACCACATCCTGCCCAGAAAGGATGGGCTGAGCTGTGGGCCACTGCCCAAGACGTTTCAATGCATAGGCCATTTGTTTTTTGGTTGTTTATTTTATTTGAGGCTAGGTATTTGGACTTTTGAGAAAATTCTCTGTCACCATTATCAGGACAATCTTTCTTACACTTCTGGGAGTTTACTAACCCCACCCACACAAACAGAATGACTCATCCTGGAGGGATCTGAGTTGGTGTCTGGTAAGACAGTGAGATTAAACAACTGCTTTAAAAAAAGCAATGTCCTACATTATCTCTGTAGTGGCGAATGCTCTAGGAAGAAAGGCCCAGAGAGACGGCATCCAGATACTATTTCATGGATATATCAGACAGGGTCTCAGCAGGCAACAACGGCACACGCAAATTGTGTAATATGAGGAGAGTTTAGAATAAAGCAACTCTTTTCAGAGAAGTGGTCAGGGTGTAGGGAAACCACCAGAAAAATCGTGTAGCATTTGGTTTGGGGTTAGTGACAGCAGCACACCCTTCTCTGTCTGTAGGCCTGAAGAGGCAAAGGGAAGGAGTTGTTTCAAAAGACAGAATTGTGAGGAGAGGGTCTCTGATGGGAGAAAGGAACTGAGACTCACAGTGCCATGACCCGGACAGACCACACCATCCTCATAGGAAGGGAGTCAGAGGAATAAATACCCCCATTTCACTCTCATGTGCTGACCAGATCTCTTGCTCGTGCCTCTAACTGGCCAATTCCAGCAGGAAGCCAAAGGCAAGGAGGCCCAGTGACACAGTCAATAGTCAGCCTCCAGGCTAGAGAGCAGCGCAGAGAAAAGTGGTCACTGCACCTAGAAGACACACAGCAGATAGGGCACCTGTGTGCAGATTCGGGTTTCTCATGTCCAGGAAAAAGAAGACCTCTTTTTAAGGCTTCTCTAGCTAGAAAATTCTGTAACTCTTAAATATGCATACTTATCTTTACATTACATAGCCTGTTTTTTCTTTTCCCCCCTAGACCACCCAAGTACTCCCTTAAAAGAATATGACTAAATCCAAGTTGGTAAATTATTTTTCTCTCACGTGTCAATTCCAGTCCATGGGTCTTAGCTGACTACAATGTGGTGCTGAGGACTGGGAGGTCCCGCTGGGTTCAGTGGGAACAAGGGCACTATGTCGGGCAAGCCACTCCTGCCATGGACTCCAGAAGGGCCAGGGCCAGGGCCAGAGAAGTCTTCATACTAATATCTACATGAACCTAGAAAAAAAGAGGGTTTGGGGTAATCGTCCACATAATCCAGCTAAAAACAAATGTATCCAAAATATTCCCTTTAAGTGTATATATGTGTATTCATTTGTGTAAACTTTAATGTGTCTATGTTTCCAACACAAAGAACATTTTAAACTGTGTGTATTGCGTACACTATATCACGTCGGAAAGCATGAATAGGTCGTCCTGATACTTCTGATTTTATCCTACTGATGGCTTTCATATTTGTATGTTCAAATGACATTGAGGACCTCACAGAATGACTATAGTTATCTTTAATATTTACTCTCTAGATCAGGGGTCCTCAAACTTTTAAAACAGGGGGCCAGTTCACTGTCCCTCAGACTGTTAGAGGGCCGGACTATAGTTTAAAAAAAAAAAACTATGAACAAATTCCTATGGACACTGCACATATCTTAGTTTGAAATAAAAAAAACAAAATGGGAACTAATACAACATTTAAAATGAAGAACAAGTAAAGTTAAACCAACAAACTTGCCAGTATTTCAATGGGAACTATGGGCCTGCTTTTGGCTAATGAGATGGTCAACGTTCGGTTCCATATTTGTCACTGCTAGTCGTAACAAGTGATGCAAGTGTGCATCCTTTAGTCTAGATCTGGTTGGAGATTTCAGATGTTTCATTTTGGAAAAAGTATGTTCACAGACATAAGTGCTACAAGAGATGGTTGCCATTTTGAGTGCATGGTTCCTGAGATTAGAATATGTCTCAGAGAGGAGAGATGCATAGAAATTAGGAAGGCTGCTTGACTTGAATGCATCTTTCAGAGAGCCACAATTCTGCAGTTCAGCCAGTTCCATTTGGTAAATCATAACCACATTTTCAATGTCAATAGAAAATGGGTTACAGAAAAGCTGTATGTCCTGTTCATGGAGATGAAGCTCTTTAAATCTAAATTGGAACTCCTTTTGCAACTTTTCCAGTGAATCCACATGTTTTATTTGGGAATGCAACCAATGGATTTTCCGCTAACAGATTTTGAGTTGTGGGGAGATGGCAGAAATTTTCCTCATTCGCTTGTTTGATGAGGAGGCCTAATTTTACTTCAAATGCTTTCACATGTGCTTGCATATCACAGATGAGCTTCCCCTTTCCTTGAAGTTGCACATTGAAATTGTTGAGTAGCTCTGTTACATCTATCAGAAAGGCAAGGTGCCATTTCCATTCTGCATCATTGAGCTCTGGTACTTGTTTTTTGAAAGCAGAAAAGCTATAATCTGTGGAAGTAAGTCATAGAAATGTTTCAAAATTCTCCCTCGACTCAGCCAATGGACTTCTGTGCGGTACGGAACATCTTCACAGGCAACATTTAGCTCAGACAGAAATTCCTGAAATTGTCTGTGGTTTAGTGTATTACCTCTAATGAAGTTAACACAAGATACCACAGTTTTCATAACAGAGTCCCACTTCAGTGATTTACTACACAGTGCTTGTTGGTGGATGAGGCAGTGTATGGCTATTGGATGA
>CAUYPK010037048.1:0-18168 GCA_963574355.1 Loris lydekkerianus | reverse complement strand
CAAGGCACTCTACTAAGGGTGACAAAGTGAGACTGTGAGAAAGAAAGAAAGGAAAGAAAGGAAAGAAAGGAAAGAAAGGAAAGAAAGGAAAGAAAGGAAAGAAAGGAAAGAAAGGAAAGAAAGGAAAGAAAGGAAAGAAAGAAAGAAAGAAAGAAAGAAAGAAAGAAAGAAAAAAGAAAATAAAGTATACATGTCTGGTCGCCGCAGCTAGAAAAAGCTATAAGGGTGCATATCACAAATGCAAGAGAATGCTGGTGTAAGATGAAGGACACTGCTACGTGCCCAGTGATAAGGAGGCTGGCCCTGCTCATAAAAAACAGGGAAATGACGAGGAAGAGACGTGAACAAAGTCGGAAGAAAGGAATAGACCAAACGAAGAAACTAAGGCTTCACACAGCTCAAATACTGAGCCTCACCTAAAAACCTGAGCTGGAAAAAAGAGGAAATATTGTTTCACATGACAGCTCATAAACACACCGATGAGAAATTCAAATATGTCATAAAGGGCGGGAAATTCATTAGTGACAGAGCCTTGAACATGTACAGACAGAAAGATGATGAGCCTCGAGTACCATTTTTACAGCATACATCTTGAGGCTGTCATAGTTTTTTTTGGAGAAAGGAGGGAGCTAAAGTAATTGAAATATATTTTTCCCAGTTCTGGAGGCTCTAAGCCTGAGATCAAGGAGTCAACACTGGGGTTTCTCAGAGGCTTCTGTCCCTGGCTGGCAGGTGGCCAACTTCTCATGTCCTCACCTGGCCTTTTCTCTGTGCAGGACAGGGACACTTAGCCTTTACATACATTTCCCACAATTTGAGGTCATTATTACACCAATTCCTTGCTTAGAAAATGAATAATTAGGTGGCACCTGTAGCTCGGTGGGTAGAGCACTGGCCACATATACCGAGGCTGCAGGTTCGAACCTGGCCCGGGCCAGCTAAAACAACAATGACAACAACAACAACAAAATAGTCGGGGGTTGTGGCAGGCGACTGTAGTCCCAGCTACCTGGGAGACTGAGGCAAGAGAATTGCTTAAGTTTACGAGTTGGAGGTTGCTGTGAGCTGTGACACCACAGCACTCTACCCAGGGTGACAGCTTGAAACTCTGTCTCAAAAAAAAAAAAAAAAAGAAAATGAATAATTAAACAGAAAGTATTGAAAATTGACCCTGTCGTCTCAGTAGAAATTGTATTTCAGAGAAACCAACAGTGCCAGATGATGAGAGGAAGCTTGTCCTTTCAGAAGCATGATAACAGAATTAGAAAAATCAGCATTTTCAACTCCTAATGAAATAATTCATTCAGGCAAAGGTTATCAATGGATATTTAAAACTGTTCAATGAAAAGTTGATGGGGACCTGGATGTTTGTGTGATGACAAAGTATCTCTTGAAAAGAAAATCTACCTTTAAAATAAAAAGATGAGACATCACAAAATCCTCACTCTTTCTGTGTCTAGAATCTAGTAGGCTACTGGGACTTGTCTGCTGCTTCTGACTTCATCACTCTTCCTGTTCCATAAAGGGCTCGTTGGCTCTATCCGTGGACTGCTCAATACTGTTTCTCTGTGCAAGCTCAGAAAGTGAACAATTTCTAAATATTCCACTACCCTGGCAACTTCTAGGCACAGGTTACCAGCACTAAACTTTTTCTGGAGTTCATGATCTAAATTTCCAACAAGAAGTCTCCATGATACCTTGAAACTCACCCCCTCTATCAACTAGTGGTGACCACGCACAAAAATATTCAGAATCATCTTTAACTCTTCCCTCTTCTCCCCAGCCTTCCCAGTCTTACTGATCCAAAAGTTTGTTTTATTTTTGTTTGTTTACTAAGATTCCACTCCTTGGTGATAACCCTAGCTCAAAGATCAACTTGTTTCTCCCCGTGAAACTGTAACAATGGCTTTAACTAGATGCCAGCTCAAGCCAAACCCTCTTGAATAACGTTCTATGCTGCCTCCTGGCAGAGGACTTTCCTAAGACCTATGTGAACCCTCTCAAATAATGTTCTACGCTGCCTCCAGGCAGAGGACTTTCCTAAGACGTATGTGGGGGACTCCACACCTGTGGTGCACTGAAGGTGGATGGAGGAGCTTTCAGATGATTGTGTTTGCTGTACCACACACATTTCCTCACCTTTGCTCTTGCTTTCTTTGAGACTAGACTCCCAAAAACATACCTTCTATAGAAATACTCACCTTCTTCAAAGCCCAGTTCAAATGCCACTTTCTCAACGGAGCATTCCCTGATTCTCACTAGAACTTATCAAGTCATGCTTTTGGTTACCAGTATGTTCTAATTTTCCTTTAATTATAGTTCTAAGTTGTAATTCAGTTAATTTTTAAAATTGCTACCTCCCCTATTATAGGGAAGCCTGGGCAGAAGATCACCAGTCATCTTTAAACCCAAGCACTTAACACAAGGGCCTATTCCAAAGTGGATAGGTTTTGACTGAATGTTTTTTTTCTAATGTTTCCTATTTCATACGGTTTTAGAATCTTGCAATTTTAAAATATCGCTTTCATACATTGTTTCAAAAATTGTTGAGGGACTGCTTTAAAGAGGCATCAAGAAAAACTTCAATAAAATGCATTTTCAGTGAAATATAATGATTGTAATTTTAGATGTACATTAAAAGATGTATAGCATTGTTGCATGTCTATTTCAATTTCACGGCACACCTACAGCATACAAAATCCAAGGTAAAAGTGATTATTTCCACTTGCATCTGAAAAAGTGTGTATTTGTTCATTGATGTCAATTATGGTGTGTAATTCATGCAGCCACGGAATACAGAATAATCTTATTAAGAGATAATGGCTAAAGAGCAAAAGGTCTGTCTTTTTACACTGCACCTACAGAATTCTATAATATTTATAAAATCAAGTTTGAGGAGTTACTATATATGAAAAATAAAAGTGGCAGTCACCCCTCATAACAAAAGTTTCCCTAATTCGTGACAAAGTCAACAATGAGTTCATATATTAATTCATGTACAATGTATGTAAAATCCAGTTATTTACAGCAATCTCAAATCATTATCAATTAAGAAATGAATTTTTAAAATACATTATGTTGTTTAGAGTAATAGACATGGCAGTATCTTGCAGGTACTATTAGCGATAGCAGTTTGGATGGAATGTGAGCCTCTGAAGCTGCGAGTCTGTGTTTGTAACATGAAGACAATGAGAAACATCACTACCTACAAGGCACCGCCTACATCATAATAAACATCACTACCTACAAGGCATAAACATCACTACCTACAAGGCACCGTCTACATCATAACATATGCTTGAATGTTCACTGCTTCCCACTGATCTGTATACAATGCGTTCTAGTCTCAATTTTCAAATATTTGTTTTAGTGTAATTTTAAAATGATGGTCGTCTTAACTATATTTACTCAAGACTACATACACTCATTTATGTATCACATGACAACCACAAAAAGTCAAAAATTTTAAATCAAATATATGTCCCCCTGATGTATTTCATAACTTAAAGAAAGGAAAAATCAAGCCATCAAATTTATGACAACAAATATCTTTGCAACAATTTAGAGCTTGAGTAAATTGGAGAGTCTGGCTTTAAATCAATTTCATTCCTGGATTAATTAGATGTCCTCCCCCCACTTTCTGTACATTGGTAAATATCAGAAAAGACAAATATCTTGAACTCTGCTTTTTCCCTGGTGAAAAGAAAACCAAAACAAAAATAAAACAGAAATGTATTTTTTTGTCTTATAAAAATCTATTAGTAGTACCAATATGTAAAACTTCTAATGATTATTAAATTCACAAACAGCAAGAAACAATTTATTATAGTAAGTCATTAATTTACCTAAAGGATTATAGAAGAAAAATAGCATGAAGAATTAATCTCTCTTTTTTAATTGTAACATTAATCCACCACTTATGAGACAACCCCCCAAACAGCCACTCAGCTTTGGGCTGGGTGGGAAACTTCTTGCAAGAAAAAACAGATGTTCCTGCCCGTGATCAGGGAATTTCCTTATCATCTAAATGGACCACCACGTGATCAGGTGTCAAAAAGCCACCTAGGCTGGGAAAAGCACACTAACTGGCTGCTCCCTGGTCCTTGTGTCCTGGTTAGGGACTAAATCTCTTCCAGGGTAGGGAAAGTAAGTGAACTCCTTCCTTTTGCTCCTCCCCAAGGCAATCACAATTCAATAAAAACAAATCACAGAGCCCCCACCCAAGGCCTTGGGACAGAAGCTTATTCTTGGCATACTAAAGCTGTGACTCCAAGGTTTATCTACCAGAAACAGCTATTTAGCTGATAGTCAAATTCCTTGGCAAGCCTACATCTCTATGTGGCAGAAATCAGGACTGTTTCGTGAACATTACAGAAGTAATAGACATTTCTATGTCAGCAAAGCAAACCCAACTACCGTTTCCACTTTGCTTCAGTGCGAAAACTCCAAACATCTCTTTAAAAAATCATCAGGAATCGTGCCATATTTTCAGATACAAAACACTCAATGCATATAAATTCCATTTTTACACACTCTATGAATCGGATGGCTTCAAATATTCTCATGTAATGTTAAGATGTTAACTTTACAACATTTCTCAACTCTGCAATTGTAATAAAAGGGAATTCAATTTTCTGCTTAATCATTTCTTCAAAAAATGATACACACAGACACACACACACACAAAGGAAACTATTTTTGGGATATCTAACCTGGAATTATGAGACTGGAGTAAAATTAGTAATGATATCTAGGATGATCTTTTTTTAATGATATGAAGCTTGCTAAACCACCAGTAAGTACACTGTTGACTTCGTGCGGCAGACTCTTTCCCGTCTTTGGGGCCAGAGTTTATCCTTTGCGCCTCTCAAGGGCTGTACCAGAACACGCTTGGCATTTATAGGAGAGGACAACTATAAAATGGTCTGTAAACATGATTGTTGTCAATGTACCTTTCTACCCTCAAATCATCCTGTAAAAAATACATGAGAATTGGGCAAGTGAGGGTGGGGAAAGGGAGAGGGGGGAAAAACCGACTTGTACACAAAGAAGCATCAGGTTCAATAACCAAATTGCAAATGAAGGCAGAGAGTTTGGTAGTTCTTACCAGTTTAAATCAATCACGTGCCTATTATGACATATTCTAAAAATAAGGAAACTTGGAATTTTATTTTAAACATAGTACTCATGGCCGTTTTTATTCCAAACACAGTACTCCCTTCCCCTAAGTGCATGGCTCCTTGGAAGTATAATGAATTAACTAAAAAGCAGTATTTGAAACTCATGGTAACCAACTTCCTATGCCATCGTGCCGAATGTGGTAGGAGGGAGGTCAAGAACTTGTTCCTGTATTTTCTGTAATTTCTAAGCCAGTATCCAGCACATAATAGGTGAAAATACTGCTACATAGTTTTGAGAAAGTATTTACACAGATGCACTGGGGGATATCTTATTTTCCTTTCTGATATGAAGTTCCTCCACATTCTGTTTTCCCCCATTTACTTTTTATTAGTATCTATCCATGGGTTACAAACGCACTTCTGCCACATTGATCTATTTCATTGTCCCTACATTCTTAATAACTATTAATGAGAAGTATAGAAGACCAAAAAAAGGGTGCATGTTTATAAATCTGACCCTACTGAACTCCAGCGAGACAAAGAGGAACCTCAAACACCCATACAACTCGAGGTTTTTAGGGACAGGTTATAGTCTACTAAACTCTAGTAGACTCTGCAATAAGAGACACTAGTTAAACTGAAACTCTAATTTTTCCCAAATTTACACATAAAATGCTCAAAAGTCAGAGATTTTGCACGCTAGGACATTTATCATAGTACCTTTCTGTTTCAAATTTCAAGAATAAATATTTTATTTCACAATGTCAATTATCATTTTCTTTGTCAACTAAGTTTAAGTGAACAAGAATAAGTAACAAAAATTTTAAATAACGTATCCAAATAAAACAATAATGTTTGAATTAAACTCTCCTAACATGTACATCAAATTATTCTACTAGTTTTTCTTTTCCTTGAAATGATAAAGGTATCATCTATAGTTCTCTCTTTTATTTTTTATTTATTTATTTATTTATTTATTTTTTACTTTTTCTTTTTTGAGAGAGGATCTCATTCTGTTGCCCAGACTTCAGTGTGCAATCACAACCCACTACAGCCTTGAACTCCTAGACTCAAGCCACCCGCCTGGCTCTGCCTCCCAAGTAGCTGGGGCTACAGGGACCTGGCTAATTTAGTTTTTAATTTTTTGTAGAGATGGAGTCTCACTGTGTTTCCAAGGGTAGTCTCAAACTCCTAGCCTTAAGTGATCCTCCTGTCTCAGCCTCCCAAAGTAAGAATACAGGCATGAGCCACTGCACCATCCCATCCATAACTCTTAAAACTCTTTCTGGCCTAAAAACGTATCACTCTCTGCATGTGATAATACCTTTTCCAGTCTTTATGATACATGCTCAAGAGCTTCCAGATCATGAAATCACATTTAAATCTGTGAGAAACTCAAGAAAGCTGAATATGCCAAGGAAAACTTCCATGTTGGAACTCTAATACAGAAGGAAACATTTGCGGAATACAATTAGTTTGCAAATAAGCTTCCTGTCTGTCACACATCAAACCCTTCAGGTTGCTATTTCGACAAGAGCAGAAGTGTAACATTTTCATTTTAATTCATCACCTCCAATTAGCCAGCACCTTGTTAAAAGCCTTCACACCGGACAAGAAAAATAATCACAGCAGCCTGGATGTGCAGCAAAAACAGACATAAAGGGATTCAGCCTCAAAAAGCTGGTCAAAATCTCGTATGGAGATGCAGGTCTGAAAACCTTTAAAGGGGCACAGATCACTCTGATGCCATCAAATCTGGTTTTCATTTTTGTTTGTTTTTTGTTGAGACAGAGTCTCACTGTGTTGCCCTAGGTAGACACAGCTCACAGCAACTTCAAACACTTGGGCTCAAGTGATCCTCTTGCCTCAGCCTCCCAAGTAGCTGGGACTACAGGCACCTACCACCACAACTCCCGGCTAGTTTTTTCTATTTTTAGTAGAGACTAGGTCTTACTCTTGCTCAGGCTAGTCTGGAACTCCTGAGCTCAAGCAATCTGCCTGCCTCAGCTTCCCCAAGTGCTGGAATTACCGGCATGAGCCACCATACCCAGCCCATCTGATCTGTGCACAGAGCAGACCAGGGAATCCAAGGCACAGAGAAAGATCAGCAAAACTCACCCTCACCCAGCCTCCTTGTTTGAGCCACTTCCCAGTTGTTCCTAATCCTATTACACAGTGAAGAATGCCATGAAAAAAATTGGATGCAGAATTTTAAAGCTGGAAGAAACAAGCTAGAGAACAACCAACTTAACCTCTTACTGTATGAAAGAAGAAGCAGGGACCCAGAGAAGTTCTGACATACACTCGGTGGACATTAAGGTGACCAACCAGGCTGGGCACTGTGGCTCACGCCTGTAATCTCAGCACTTTGGGAGACTGAGGCAGGAGGATCACTTGAGGGCAAGAGTTTCAAAAACTCCTGGGCAAAACTCCATCTCTACAAAAAACTTAAAAATTAGCTGGGCACAGTGGCACGCACCTGTCTTGGTGGCTACTCAGGAAGCTGAGGCAGGAGGATTGCTTAAGCCCAGGAATGAGACGCTGCAGTGAGCTGTAATTAGGCCTCTGCTTTCTGGTCTGTCTCTCTTCTTGTTTTTCTTTCTTTTAAAATGATCAACAAGTTCCCTACCCACTTCAATGCCCAATTCCTACCGAAACAAGAAACAAGATTTCTAACCTCTCGGTCTTGATCTAACCAGGAGGGCAATGACAATGATTCCCCATAGCCAGCCATTCCCACACAACAATCCTCTCCCATGGCAAACTATCTCCTGAATTCCAAACAATGATATAATCTTCAATCACAAATTGTATTTCTATTAGAGAAGTTTGGTTCACTGATAAGCAGTCTCAGATTACACGGATCTCTTTCTAGGTGTCCCTGGGAGTATCTTCATCCTATAAAAAAAACATGCAGAAGGAAAAGAGGAGGAGACAGAGGAGGTGGCAATTTCTTTTCTTTTTTTCCCTCCCAAGTTTCAAAAACATTATCTCCTCTTGGATTCTGGAGAACTAAAGAACAGAGCCAAAGAGAAAGTGGCAGTCACAACAGATCCGATTTTCTTTCTTACATTGGACTTCATAAAACATCACATGGCCACACAATCTTCCCAGAGCCACCAGCATTCCTCTACCAGCAAATGACAGGAACAGGGAAAATGGGCCCATGCTTCTGACCTATAAACCTTCAATGCAGAAAGATGAGTGTAGGAGAAACAAAACTTAACCATCTCAGGTCAAGCTGAATCTTGATGAGCCCAGCTCATTCTCTTACACAACAATAGATATGGGCAACATCTGATGAACGCTACCTGACTCGGAAATACAAATTTAAATCTGACACATCTTAAAAACATTTTAGAAAGCGTTACAGACTTCTTAACCTTGAATGCAAGAATGATCTATCTACATTTCACCTTCTTTCTTTTCTATTTATCTGCTTAAATATATTTGAATTGAGTTTAAAAAGGAATGTGTATGAGGCAGGAGGATCTCCAATGATTCCCCATAGCCAGCCATTAAGGTCAGGAATTCGAGAACAGCTGGAGCAAGATCAAAATCCCATCTCTACCAATAAAGAGGAAAATTAGCCAGGTATTGTAGCAGGTATCTGTAGTCCCAGATATTCAGGAAGCTGAGGCAGGAGGATGGCTGGAGCCCAGGAGCTTGAAGCTGCAGTGAGCTATGTGACTACACCCCTAGGCCCTCCAGCCTGGGCAACAGAGCAAGACTCAGTTTCAAAAGAAGAAGAAGAAAAATAGAGAAATATGTGTGCATAAGAAATTACTCAAATTTAAAAATTAAGATACTTGCATTATCCATAACAAATTCTGCCACTCTAAAATATTAGCACTCTCTCCTTCCCTTTTTCAACCCTCATTCAAAACTTCCATGGACTAGGGAAGTTACCCAGAATTGGGTAATTTATGTGAACGCCCCTGAGTATGTTCTACTACAGATTTCTCTTCAGCTTTAGTCTCTTCAAGTAAACCATCTTCACAGCTAAAGTTTTTGAAAGTGCAGAAAAAGTTTATTTTCACTTACCATAATCTCACCCTACATATGACACACAATAATGTCACACAATAATGACTTTTCAGAAGAATTACATCCCGGCAGGGGAAACATTTCCCATGAAGAAATTAATGACACAAACGTCTCAAGAATTAAGTCCCTCTCTCTCCAACCCCATCAGCAGAAAAAGTGTGTTCTCAGAATAGGTATTAATATTCAAGGGAACTATTTTTGTCCTCCATTTACAACTGAAGATTATAATTCTGAAAAATGTGACTGAAAATTGTTAAGTAATTCTTGCTGAAACCTTGTCCTCACCAACCCCCAAACCCTTCACAATCTAACATGGAACTGTTGATGAAGTAGGTATTGTAATAAGATGCTCCAGCAGAAAAGAGAAAAGGAGGAGTACCCAGACTTGCAAACTCACCACGTTCCCATCACAACTTGATCACTCAACAACTGGGTTTACTATTAGGCGAGTTACGTAAACCCTCCAAGGTTGCACCTGCTCGTCAGTAAGACGGGATTGGCAGCATTATGTCTTTTGCAAGATGATCCAATCAGAGTTAACGGGGACCATGCCAAGCACAGCACAGTGCCTGGGACTAGCAATTACTGAGAACACCTTGGCTATCATTACATGAAAATCACAAATCCTCAAAAACAGATACGGCTGAGATAGGATAGATGGAAACTATGTCTACTCCCAAACTGTGAAAAGTCTTGACTGGAACAAATTTCTCCAAAGGCAACCCAGCCTGCAGTGGCACCAGGAATACATCCAACTTGAAGCTGGAAGGCACATACCAGGGACTCCAGTCCTCAGCAATCTATGTGATAGTCTTCTCATTAATGACAGCACGGGCAGTGACGAGGTCTGACCTCACAAGTCAAAACAATAGGTAGGTTTATAAAGCGAAATTAAGCAAAACTGGAAATAGAAACCAGCTTTAAAAAGATGAAATGAGGCCAAAATATTATGAAGTGGAAACAGGCTATGGGAACTTTTGTACAATGCAGGGAGTAAATGGTATATTTCCTGGTCCTGGCCCCTAAGTCAAGAAAAACGGGTGTAACATACATAACTCATTTCCCTCTTCAATATATGTGAGTTTGAAGGTGCTCCATAAGGATTCTGGTTTTATTTGGGATTTATTCTCCTGGAGTGGCTTGTGAACTCTAAAAATATCACATCCAGGCTCAAATAAAAATTGTTCTCAATAGCATTTTAAGATTTTACAGCTTGGAACACAAATTATAATATTTAAAGCATGTGAAGGCACATTATACTCCTAAATGTGGCGCAGAAATAGATAAGACAAAGTTATCAGCAACTCCGACAAGGCGAGATGGCACCTGAAGTCCGCCTACTGAGAAATGATTGTAACTATCACTGACTCAAAGCCCAAGAATGCACTGCATTCAGATGAAGGTCTTCTAATATGCAAAAGAGAAGGGTGAAATTTATAGTTCTAGAGACCTTTCACAGGAAACAAGGATGCCACCGTAGGATGGTCTAAGATCCAGGTCTCAGCTGGATGTCCCTTGAAGCTAGCGCTGCAGAAAATTAAACATAGCTATAGGTCTGCTCCAGAGGAAGCATGGCCTTAAAGCAGTGTCTCAGCTCCTCCTCTGAGGTTTGGCGTGGTTACCCCAACGTTGGCGGTATACCTGGCTCAAAAATAACCAAAAGACAGTCAACTTTCCCTCAGTAGCAGCTGGTCAAGTCTACCAGTTTATCTCCTTAAAAATCAAAGAGCATGTTCAAACATACCAGTATGACGACTGGCCATACACATTAGAAAGAATAAATGAGGAGAAGTAAAAACCAAGAGGAAAAAGGGTTTGGAAAGGGGTTCAGAGCAAAGGAATAGGTAACTGCAGACCACCACTGTGGCAAGAAGCTGTCGTGGAGTAGATGGAGTAGCAACCCAATGTGAATTGCTAAGACATCGTCTGCAAATCAACTGCAAACGTTTTCTTGTTCACAATGAAACAGAAAGTAGGTATTTCTTAATTATATCTGTTACCTATCTTTTCCTGTTATTAAAAGTGTGAGATTTTTCCAATTTTAGGAAGAAACTTAGAAGTTCTTAAAACACTTCATTAAGGATCTTAACCTGAATGCAGATACTTTGGAGATGCCATGCTTCTGAATTAAAATTTGTGACTTTGTATGTGATGCTGGGAATTGGCCGTCTTAACCCCCCAAAGTTCAAAATGCACTTTGAACTAAGGATGGGGAGTAGGAGGGATTCACAAAGAAGTGGTATCCAGAAACTTTGTTCTATCATAGCTTCTATCTGAAACATGTATTTCCAGTTCTAGTTTTAAAGCAATAGGAAACAACCACTATTTTAAGGAATTGTTACAAGGCTTTTAAAAAATATTCACAATTTAAAGTGATTTTCATTTCAAAAATGAAATCATTTGTGCAATCTAAAATGAAGAGAAGTGAAATGTCACAAAATCAAATATAGCAAACGTTCCAGACTATTCTGCCATGGTAGAAAAATTAGCCTATTTCTTGTGAAGATGTGGCCCAGTGCGAAAAATAAAAAAGAAGCCAGAGCAGTGGCTCATACCTGCAATCCTAGCACTCTCAGAGGACGCTTAAGCTCAGAAGTTCAAGATCAGCCTGAGCAAAAGTGAGAGCCTGTCTCTAATGAAAACAGAAAAACTTGCCAGGTGTGATGGCGCAGGCTTGTAGTCCCAGCTACTCAGGAGTCTGAGACAGGAGGATCATGTGAGCCCAAAAGTTTGAGGTTGGTGAGAGCTATGATGAGGCCACGGCACTCTACCCAGGATGACAGAATTAGACTCTGTCTCAATAAAAAAAAACAAAAAAAGAAAAAGAAAAGAAAAATTAGAGTAAAAAGTAGGTATCTCAAAATAACCATTACACAGTTATGCACCACCTAATGATATTTCAGGCAGTCAGTAACAGACCATATTTCTGACAATGGTCCACTCAGATTATATGACTTGGTTTTTACTGTACCTTTCCTACATTCAGATACGCAGAAACTTATCCTTGGGGTTCAGCTGCCCATATTAATCAGCTTAGCGGCATGCTGTACAGGTTTGGGGCCCGAGAGCAGCAGCCTGTACCACACAGGGTGTACAGGAGGCCAGACTGTCTGGGTCTGTGCAGGTACACTCCATGATGTGACACAACCATGAAATTGCCGAAGGGCACGTTTCTTAAAACCCCATCAGACCCCATCATTATGTGACAGGCCGCTGTACTCCTGTTTCCACTATTAAAGAGGCAAGAACACTTTCCTTTTCCAGCTAGACCAAAGTTTCTTAAAAAAATAAAAAGGCTTTGGGGCAGCGCCTGTGGCTCAAAGGAGTAGTAGGGCGCCAGCCCCACACACTGGAGGTGGCAGGTTCAAACCCAGCTCCGGCCAAAAACTGCAAAAAATAAATAAATAAATAAATAGGCTTTGTATCACAATCAACAGATACACTTTAAAGCAGTGCAAAGCACAAATTTTCCACATCTGTTGGCATATATCTGCTTCACATCTCTTGAAAGTCTACAAGTAACTCTTTTTTTTTTTTTTTTCCGTTAAAAAAGAGAGTCTCAGTTTGTTGCCCTCAGTAGAATGCCGTGGCATCATAGCTCACAGCAACCTCAAACTCTTGGGCTCAAGGGATTCTCTTGCCTCAGCCTCCTGAGTAGCTGGGGACTAAGGCGCCTGCCACAATGTCTGGCTATTTTTAGAGATGGGGTCTCGCTCTTGCTCAGGGTGGTCTCAAACTCCTGAGCTCAGGCAATCCACCTGCCTCAGCCTCCCTGAGTCCACAAGTAATTCTAATGCACACTCAGACAGAACCACTAAGCTATATAGTAAGACAGTTAAGTTCTAGAACTAAGGAAAAAGACCAGCTGCTTATTTTTCTTCATCCTCCCACACACCCCACCCCACCCCCATACCCTCTCTAAGCCTTCTCTTCTACTTTGTAGGACATAAGGCCTTGATTTTATTATTCATGAATTGACATGAAACAATTACCAATGGGCCTGTAAAATGTTTATCTCCTTGATCAAGTAAGTCTACTTGAGGAACCTAGATGAAGGAAATAATCACAGATGTCAACATGAATTGATACATAGGGATAGTCTCTGAACGGCACTTCTAAAGGTTACTTATAAGAGCAAACAACACTGACAAAAATATAAATGTCAAACGGCAGAAAAACCACCAAATAAAGTTGATAAGCACCAACTACAGAAAAGATCAGTACGCACCAGAACTTTATGCAAGCTAACGATATTTACAAGACACGGGAAAATTCTCTCAATACAATACAAATTAGGAAAAAATACAGGAAATTAAACTATATTTATTGGCTGATTTCTGCTACTGGAAATAAGAGCAGCCAACATCTGTGTAGAAATAGACTCCACAAAGTCCTGAAGTTAACATGCCAAAATGCCAACACTATTCATCTTCAAGGTTTCAAATTACAGTCGTCCTTAGCATCCACAGGGGATTGGTTTCCAGAAACCCTTTGGTTACCAAAATCCCCTGATGCTCATCCTTTATATCAAACAGTGCAGCATTTGACACAACCTATGCACTCTCTCTCCTATAGTTTAAATAATCTCTAGATTTCCTGTAATACCTAACACAATGTAAATGCTATATAAATAGTTGCCATCGGGGAATAATGATAAGAACAAAAAGTCTGTCTATACTCACCACAGACACAAGAATCCTTGCCATATATTATTTTTTCTATTCATAGTAGGTTGAATCCAAGAGGCTGAACCCAAGATAGAGGGCTGACTATACTTACCTGAGTCTACGTCTCCTTCACTACTATACAAAGAGCAAACAGTAATATCATCAGGGAAAAAACTGTTTTGAGAACCTTAAAATGTACCACCACAAAAAAAATTAATTTTCTAAACTGAGAAGACAGATCTCCCACTTTGAAAAGACACATAACAAAGACCTAATTAAGAAAGCATCTCTTCCAAGAGGTTGCACATACCAGGGGTATTGGAAAGATGCAAAACATGCCAAGCAACTAAATCAAACAGAAATAAGAAACCCGGGGGGTGGGAAATGGTCCAAAGTCTCTCTCCAAGTTTAGAAAAGTAAAGAAAAAAAAAAAAAAAGCCAATGATGCCAATGCAATATGTTCCCTTCATCACTTTCTTTCCCTGTCCCTAATTCAAAGACATTCTTACCTGATTAGGGGAAGGGGAAGAAAGTGATAAAGGGATCAGCTAAGAATTTCTCCTCAAGATGGTTTATATGGTAATCTACCTATGCTAATTTTCAGAGGTTGCTGCAGGGGGGGTAGAATATAACTTAGAAAGACAACATCTCGTTATTGAGGGGACAGGAACAACTTCTTCTAACAACACCGTGACACAGTGTGCAGTCTTTATCCCTGTCCTTTTGTGGTTCTGCTAAGGACCTCATCAGTCTTTTTTGATGGGATGAATGGAATGCTCTCCACAGGTGAGCCAGTCTCTGTTCACAGCAACATTGACTTAATAAAGATGACCAAAGAGGTGACAAAATGATTCAAGTACTTGAGCTGAATGAAATGCTCCTTCCCAAGATGAAATAGTAACCACACGTTACACTGTAAATGAACACGCGGCTAGATAACTTTTCCATACAGTGTGTGGACAAAATGTCCTCAAAATCAGGATAGTCAGGCACAAAATGCTGGACATATGAATAGGCAAATACTGAACTTTCAGAAAAGTGGAGACTCCTTTTCTCCTCTGTGTCCTACCTCCAAATAAAGTAGGAAAAAAAATTTTTTGAAACAGCGTCTAAGTTTGTCCACGCCCAGTAGAGTGCTAAGGCATCATAGCTCACAGCAACCACAAACTCTTGGTCTCACCGCCACCACACCCAGCCAAAAGTAAGAAAAATTTTAAGAGACCATACAAGACTCCCCAAGCTCTCAGCCAATTTTGTACCAATAAGAACTACCTGCAGCTAGGCGTGGCAGCTCACGCCTATAATCCCAGCACTCTGGGAGGCTGAAGCAGGTGGATTGCCTAAGCTCAGAAGTGAGACACAGACTAAGCAAGAGCAAGACCCCCAACTCTAAAAATAGTTGTGCATTATGGCAGACACGTGTAGTCCCAGCTACTCAGGAGGCCAAGGCAAGAGGACTGCTTCAGGCCAGGAGTCTGAGGTTGCTGTGAGCTATGATGCCATGGCATCCTACCCAGGGCGACAAAGCAAGACTGTCTCAAAAAAAAAAAAAAAAAAAGAACTGTAAGGTTTACAGGGCATTGTAGACGATGAATACAGTAAGATACTGCCACTATGCCAACCAGAAAGCCTTCACCCCGCTTCCAGGTTCGAAACCACTGAGAGAGTGCAGCACAGGAGTGTCCTAACATGTCAGAATAGAACTCCCTGCTCAGATCTAAGAGGTTTAATGGATTGGTAATGTCTTACTAGAACTATTTGTTTTGCTTAACCTGAAACAATATAAGCCAATTAACTGTGCAAGAGAGTTATTTAAGAATGTCAATTTATTTTAACCATTAGAGATCAATGAATCACAAAATTGAACATTTACCTACCTAAATTATTTCCACAATTTTATATGGAAAACCTAAACCACAATACACTAATAAGAATTTATAACATCTTGAAGTTGCCCAGCATAGGTAAGCTCTCAAGGATTCAACAGAAATAAATAAACTTAATGTTTTGCATCTGATCAGCAAGCATGCTTTCCACTTTTCTGAATATTGAAGAGATGAAAAGTCTTTTTATAACTAAAAATGAGATGCCTATTTACCAGATAGGGACTCTCAGACTAAAATACAAATAGCATAAAGACAAAATTCAAAAGATGACTTTATTACCCACTATCACTTACATATGTGTGCTGTATGTGAATATGATTTTATCTACAGACATATACAGGGTGACCTGACCAAAGTCTGTGTGCGATTTAAATGGCCAACTATTTTAAATTGTACACAAACTTTATGCACACCCTGTATGTAGATCCAGACCTTTCAGGACTAAGTGTAAGCATTTGGCTATATTAAATAGTACTCCACAGAGAAATAAAAAAAAAAAAAAAAAGTGTGAATATGTTATACCTTTTAAGACAAATAATATTATATTCAAACACATCTCATAGCACAGATACTTATAATATGAAGGGGAAAAAAGTATAAATGCCCAACAATAACAAGATATATAAATTAGAGTATATCCTAAAACAGAATATTTTGCATTTGTATTAAAAGTATTTTCTTTTTTTTTTGCAGTTTTTTGGCTGGGGCTGGGTTTGAACCCACCATCTCTGGCATACGGGACCAGCTCCCTACTCCGCTGAGCCACAGGCGCCACCCTAGAAGTATTTTCTAATACAATTCACACCAAGGGAAATCTCTGTGAGAAAAATGCAGAAATAATTAGTATGCAAATATGTGGACATACCATGTTTCCAAGTGGCACACATGAGTGTGTGCATATATACTTACTAATATTTTAATACTTGTTCTTGCTGGGTTTTGGAGTTCTGGGCAATTTTATTTTGTTCTATTCTGCTATTTTCCCAAATTTTCTACAATAGATATATATTATTTAAAGCAAAGGTGGACACATTTAATTGGCAATGAGCATCTCAGCTCTCTTCCAGCAGGCCTTCTATGCTGCTGACACTGGCACACTAAGGTTGTTTCCCAGACCCTTCCACAGACAAGAGTCTGAATATAAATGACTTTCCACCTATTCAGATTCAACAGCAGGAGATTTTAAAAGTGGCTGAGAAACAGAGACTTTTGTTGGGCTTTCATTACCAGCAGCATTACAAGTGAGCATCCCTGGAGACAGGTGCCAGGATCTCGTGGGCAGGGTCCAGGTGCCTGGGCTGCCATTCCCACTTCTTTACCTTGGTAGAAAGCACAATTCCCTGGGCAGGCCAGAAGCGTATTACCACACAGTTTTAAGGATTTTGTGAGAAACAAATTCTAAGGGTTAATTCCTTTTATGTTTAAGATATCTCTTATGTTTAAAAACAGGCTGGGAGTGCTGCAATGGAAAAGACTCACACACTCAAAGATGAACAAGTTAAGAAAAAACCCTGATTGCCTTAATTACTTCTGACCTGGTATCCTTCAACTAGTTGGAAATCTAGCTGAAATAGCTTTTTTTTCACTGTCAGCTTAACCTGTTTATACATTCTAAATAGAATATCCATGTAAATGAAATTAAGTCTATTCTGAACAAAAATTAAATATCCAGAGTCCTATTTGCATACTAGATTCTGCCTATGGTAGTCCAGTGCGTGACAATGGCCTCAGATATCTCAAGCTAGTCTTTCTGAGAAAATACGCCAACATGGTGCCTCATCAAAACTATCACAGCCAAATATTTTAGGAGAGTGAGCCTCACAGTTAACAAATTAGAAACTCAACATACTCTTATTTTTTCCTAGTACATTCTTCCCAGTTTAAACTTATATATTCCGGGGGCTAGGCCCAGTGGCTCATACCTGTAATCCTACCACTCGGGAAGGCCAAAGCAGGAGGATCCCCTGAGCTCATGAGTTTGAGACCAGCCTGAGCAAGAGTCAGACTCCGTCTCATTAAAAAAAAAAAAAAAAAAAAAAAACACTACCCAGGTGTTTTGGCAGCCTATAGTCCTAGCTACTCACTAGCAGGTGCCTGTAGTCCTAGCTACTCAGGAGGCTGAGGCAGAAGGATTGCTTGAACCCAGGAGTCTGAAGTTGCTGTGGGTTAGGCTAACACCACCACACTCTACCCATGACAGTAAAGTGAGATCCTATTAAAAAAAAAAACAAAAAAAAAAAAAACACACACACACACACACACAAAACATAAGCAAACCAAAAACAAAACAAACAAAAAAACCTTATGTATTCCATGTATTTTTTTTTTAACTTAAACTACTACAAAGAGTTGTTTTGTTGAAATACAAAACAAAGTTAAAAGAAATATTTGAAACAAGTATTTCTAGATAGATGCAAAGAAATCCAGGGAATATCAAGCTACATCCAT
>CAUYPK010037047.1:0-10046 GCA_963574355.1 Loris lydekkerianus | reverse complement strand
TGGAGGGAGGATGGGTGGGATTACACCTGCGGTGCATCTTACAAGGGTACATGCGAAACTTACTAAATGTAGAATATAAATGTCTTAACACAATAACTAAGAAAATGCCAGGAAGGCTATGTTAACCAGTGTGATGAAAATATGTCAAATGGTCTATAAAACCAGTATATGGTGCCTAATGATCGCATTAATGTACACAGCTATGATTTAATAATAAAAAAAAGGAACAATGCATAAGACCTTGTCTGTTAATAGTTTTGATATCTCTTCTGATGGAGGCTAAATAGAGGTATCCAAGTTCAGGGTAGAAAAGTTACAGAGATGGGGGTGGGCAGCAGGATGAGAGAGCAAAAGAGGGGACGCATTTGCCTGTGAGTCAGTGACCACTACGTGTAAGCAAAGAACCCTCGGCTACAAGAAGCTCCTAACAAAGATCCAGAAGCAGAGTCCCAATCTAATTCCCTCATTCACTCATTCAGCCATTTGTTTATTCATCCCCTTATTTATGTTTATTTGTGTACTCATTCATTCATCCATTTATTTGCTCATTCATTCCCCCAACAGTTATTTATCGAGAGTCAATTATATACCAGGCATTGTTCTAGACCACAAATATTTAAAAATGAAATAAAAATAATAGAAACAAAATAAGAAACATCAAAGTGAAATGTCAGAGATATCGACTGCCAATCGTAGCACTCAAGAAAACTGGACATTCTATATTTAGGTTAATAATCTAATAGATACAGGGAAACTTGCAAAGTGGTGATAAGACGTGCCACGGAAGGGAAAGAAGATAATGGAGTAGAGGGGAGCAGGTGCAGGGCAGATGGTCTACGTAGAAGTAAGGGGCTTGGGAAGGCACAGCTGAGATAATGTTTGGGGAAAAAAGGGCATTTCCCGTGCTCAGAGCAATTGTGGGGCAGAAAGTGGGGGCAGACCCAGGGAGAGATGGTGGGGGCAGGGTCTCCATGTGGTGGTCCTGGCACAGCCACCCCAGGAAAGCTGACTGCATACAAAG
Source organism: Loris lydekkerianus (assembly GCA_963574355.1). Classification (NCBI taxonomy): domain Eukaryota; kingdom Metazoa; phylum Chordata; class Mammalia; order Primates; family Lorisidae; genus Loris; species Loris lydekkerianus. The sequence goes on along the minus strand of CAUYPK010037047.1, from coordinate 9,025 downwards.
GCTGTTGTCTAGAAAAGGCATCATCTAGAAAAGGTCACCAGTTTTGTACAGAGTAGCAGGGAAAGTTGGCCAGGGGTGACATTTGTTCCTTATTTAGGACTCAAGGCTGCTTGGAAAAGAATAGGTCAAAAACCATAGGCCCGTGTGGTAGATATGTTAGAAGAGCTTTTCAGAGCCATCAAGGGGGGGACGGATTGCCCACCTGGGACCCAGAAGAGGACTGCACAGAAACAGCACACTCCTCAGCTCTGGAGTCTTTTACACGACACCCTCATAAAGCTGGTTGCAGCCACCTCATCTTTTTCTCTTAGTTAAAATCATTCCCATTTCAATTAATGGGTACTATAAGGCAGAAGATGCTTTTATTTTCTTTTTAAAATTTGCTTGCACAATATACTACCTATGGCTTGTCAAAGGACCACCGGGCAGAAGTCGCTTGCAGTTGAGGGTTGTTTGAAAGGCAGCAAAGACCCCCAGAATGCTGTGTGCGTGAAGCCCTGTGCCTGGCCTCCAGCTCCCACAGAAGCAAGGATGCTGACCAGGAGTGCTGTCTAAACTCTACTGAGTTTATTTGCGGTAACACTGCTGAGGACCTGGTCCCCTGTAGCGTTTGACTGCTATTCCTTTGGGAAGTCCCAGGTGGGAAACTCCTTTTAAATCTAAACAACAGGATTAACATGACCTTATTGAAATGAACAAAATATTTTCTTTTGGAGAAATAATTCTCTCGCTCTCTTTTTTTTTTTTTACTTTGGCTACCAGAGAGCTCAGAGCTCAACTTTAAGAATCACTCATGTAAGGACATAAGAATCCTGACTCATAAATCCTGTTTTTCTAACAAGTTTCCTAAAACCCTTTGTAGGATGAAATAGGTTTTAAATGTGAATTAAAAAAACAGAATGCAGGGAGGCGCCTGTGGCTCAGTGAGTAGGGCACTGGCCCCATATACCAAGGGTGGTGGGTTCGAACCCGTCCCCGGCCAAACTGCAACAAAAAATAGTGGGGCCCCCCACCTGACGGCCTTTCTCAGTTTCTCACCACATGGAAGAACATCCCAGCCGGATTTGGCATATGGGGTTTCTGAGCTAAGTATGTGTCACCCTCCTTACCCTAAAGGGTGCTGTGTCTGTCACGAAACATCTCAATGTTATACTCCAACAACTATATGTTTTACTTGCTCTTTTCCAGGGGCCTATGTGCAATGAATCCATTGACCACAGATTTGTTTACCGTAGTAATCCCAGAAGCAGCAGGTGCATATTGCTGTGGACAATGCACAGATAGGAATTCTCTCCCAGTAAATATTATTTGTTTGCTTGACAGAAAGCCTGTCAGTATCAGTCTGTTCCTCAGATGTCACCAGGTTATCCACCTACTTTTCCTGGGCCCATAAAGTGCGGGAATGGATTGCAATAAATTGGGGAGCTGCTACCAATGTGTGCTGTCTCACCAGGAGTGTTTCTGTATTTACTGGTAACGCAGGGCACGCAGAAAGCTTCCTGGAATGGTAGCCTCGTGTGCTTACAGATTCCCGTTTCCACCAATCGGCCTGTGTGTTGACCAAGAGTGAGTTGTGTTTGTTTCCAAACTGTTTATGCTCTTTCTCATTGTTGTTACACTTAAGCACTCTAATATTATTTAAATATATTCATTAGGAGTGGGGAAAGAGCTGTTTCTCTGAAAACTAAACTGATTTCTTTAGAAGAACTCAACAATGGTGAGCTGCTAAAAAATTGTTATTGGATTAGACAACTGGGAAAGGCAGTCCAAACAAATCCAATCAGATTCTGTGTTCTTGAGCTTGAAGAGTGCCTCTGAACACTTTAAAGAACTGAACTTGTAGATTGCATTAGAGATTTGTGAGACATGAGTTAGTGGGTCCTAACTCAGGGAAAAGTCCTTGGATCTAAAGTGCCTCAGCTGAGAGATACTCCCCTGCCACACAGCCGTGGTCTGTTTGTACATTCTGTCCCTCTCTGATGACTTTGTGACAGCTCAAGCAACTACTAGGCCAGCAACAAGCAGTAGGAAGTCAGGCCCGGTTGTTCTGAGAAAATGAAAATGTGTTATTTTATGACATAATGTATTTCCACCAAATAATCCCAAAGGTCCCCTTTGAGTTCTAACCATGAAGGATTTTACAGCTGCCGATTACATCATAGCTGCTGAAGACCCAGGCACAGCCAACAATCTCCTTTGCACCAAGAGTCTTCCATATGATCTAAGAATTCCGACCAACCGTACGTGTTGAATCAAATCAAACACTCCTCCGTTTGTGGTACAGTGGATTTTTCTTCGAGGCAGGCTCATTTTGGACATACTACTGTTTTAATAGTTTCTGAAACAGAAAATGTTTGGTTTGCCTGTGGCTTCTAAATCTACGCCTTATCCAAGGGTGGAACAATCCCAAACATCTTACAAAGTCCTTATGCTTTTGGCCTTTCTGCTTGATCTTTTCCATTTCAATTAAGCTTCCATGGACGTGTCATTGAATGAAAGGCATCACAGAAATGGCAGAACCTGTTAGAAACACAACCTTTTAGCTCCTGAGAGATTCAAATTCCATTGCACTTAGGCAATCTGTGAGTGACAGTGACCCAGTCACTTAAGTGTAAGGTTCCTCATGATGAGTCATTTTAAAGCGCTTGTTCCTAGGAGCAGCTGCAGCGCTGAGCTAATGGAACTCAACATGCTGTCCCCTGACCTTTTGGAGATGTGGAAAAATATGCCAGGTGCAAATGAAGAAGCTAGAGGGGGCCACAGAGAACGATCTGGCCTGGGGACAGGAGAGCTGATGGAGTCACACAAGCTTCTGCAACTCATAAAACTTGGGTAGACACAAGTTCCTTTATTTGTACACTTGCAAAGCCGCAAGTTTGTAGCTACTCCCAACGCTCTGCACTTGGGCAAATGTGTGTGCCAACTTTTTCCTCCACTAACAGATGGTAGCACTTGTATAGATAGCGTCACGAAAGATTTAAGGACAAGCACATCTAAGAATGTACCTAATCACAACCGTTCTGAATGTACTTTTTATTCTTTAATTCAATAAACATTTAGTGAACCATCTGTAATGGATGGTTCTTGTTAAATAAAAAAATGAGGAAGATGTATTCAAGATATAACCTCACATTTGTTACAAGAGACATTTATATGCATGAGGCACAAAAAACAATATAAAGTACACACACAAAAAAATTGGAATGGAAGCTTAGTAAAATCGCATGAAAATGTTGCAAAAGAATAATTATCTGCAACTGAAGGAGGCAGAGGAAAGCCTCAGAAGGGAGGTGGCATTTGTGTTGGGTCTAAAAGGATGAGTTTAGGGGACAGAGCAGAATGTCAAAGGAGGGCCTTCCAGGCTGAGGGAAGACCTCAAGCCCAGCAGTCATGGTAGGGACGTGCATGGTGAAGGGCAGGCTGTGTGTTCATGGAAAATAGCAGTCCTGGTTTCAAGTCCCAGCTTAGCCACTGGCCAACTGTGTGACCTTGCTATATCTTTTAACCCAGTGGTTCTCAATCTTCCTAATGGCCAGCCCTTTAATACAGTTCCTGAAATGCTGCTTTAACCTCTCAGCTTTGGTTTGCCTCTTTGTCCAGTGGGGCTAGTAAAACCTACTTGCAGTTTGTTGTAAGGACAAGGGATCATATCTGTAAAGTATCTAGCCCAGTGCCTGACACTTTAAACTTGTTAAACCAATGAGCTGTGCATTTTTATGATTATTATTAGAAACAAAATCTAGAGACATCTAGAAAGGAAGAGTGGGCTCAATCTGTGGACACAGGTATCTGGTCTTGACCTGAATGTAGGTTATCACATTTGCTAATAAACAGGGGGAGAGCATGAACCCTTAGGGTGCTGAAGAACCACAACAGCAAGGGCAAATATGATACATTTAAAATATATTGCTTCACTGAACTCTTCCAATAACCTCAGAAGGTTAAAAAAAAAATAAAGGAAACTGAGGATCAGAGAGAGTGAAGTCCTTTTCCTGTAGTCACGCTGCAAATGAGTTATAAGCCCGGAATTCAGTGGGGTCTTCTTTGTGGCAAATGTGCATAACTTGTGTACTCTAAGTGTCTGCTAAGCGTGGATCTAGGGAAGTAGAAAGTCTTTTCTAGGCTAGCGAAGATTAAAGTCAACTGAAGTCCTTTGCCATGACAGAGTTTGGCAGAGCTCAAGGTCATGCAAGATTAGTAGGATACGGCCTTCTGAGAGTTGTCTCCTCTACAGAGTCCTCCTTGCTAGGTTACTCTGATTTTACGATGCCAGCATGGATAGCCCACTTCATACCTTCAATAGTAAAGGAGAACAGTGCAATTGCTCGCACTGTAAGCTGAGCCATGGTGGCTCTGACCGTGCAGTGGGCCGAGGTGTGGATGGGCACTAGCAAGTGCTGGAGAACCTCACACCGCAAAGCAGGCCAAGTCCCATGGTCTTGCTACAGGCAGAGAAGAGGCTGACATTCCCCAGGGACCCTGAAACACACGCCATGATACTGAGGTGCTTAAATACCATGAAGCTAACTTTAGCAGTAAGAGGATGAGAGGGAATGTTTAAAAAGGGAAAAATGCAATTTTCTCCTCCCTTACTTCATAGGCCAAATTTAGCTCTCTGGGTGAGCTGCCACTGCTTCTGGACCATGTCTTCATTTTAATAACTATCTTTTAACAGTGGCAGGCATCAGGATCCTCTTAGGAGGTTTTTCTTAAAACACATGTACCAAGTCCCCATCACAGGCAATTCTAAGTTGCTAATTTCCTAACTCTGGGTTGGGCCAGCAAATTTAAAAAAAAAAAAAAAAAAAAATTTTTTTTTTTTTTTTTTTAGATGGAGTTTCACTTTGCTGCCCTCAGTAGAGGGCCATGGCATCATAGCTCACTGAAACCTCCAGTTCTTGGGCTCAAGTGATTCTCTTGCTTCAGTGTCCTGAGTAGCTAGGACTACGGGAGACTAAAACACCTGGCTATTTTTAGAGATGGGGTCTCACTCTTGCTCAGGCTGGTCTCGAACTCTTAAGCTTAAGCAATCCACCTGCCTCACCCTCCCAGAGTGCTAGGATTACAGATGTGACCCACTGCACCTGGCTCTTGGGTATCTGGCATTATGGAGGACAATAAAGCCTAAAAAACCCCTTAAAACCCTGGCATTAAAACATCTAAAAATGCCAGATCTAAAACAATGTATATATACACAAGTACGTCTGTGTGTAACAGGAACAGATGAGAAGGTAAGATTATAAAGCAAATCCTCCTAGTCAATAAAGTTGGTAAGATAATACAGATCCCAAGAGGTAGGTGAGCTGAAGGCCATACCTGAACTGGAGAGCCTGCCTATTGTCAGCTACATGATAAGCTGCCTTAAAAAGTCAATTATCCAGCCCAGGCTAATGTGTGGCCAGAGCTGCATGAGAGATCGCAAATGAGAATTGCCTAGCTGAGCTTCTCCTGAATGCCTGTCTAACAGAAACCATAAGACATAATAAATGATTTTATTTTAAGCCAGTAAGTTTTACTGTAATTTGTTATACATGAGTAGATAACTACCGAGGGTATTAAAAGTGTGACAAAAGAACAAGAAAACTGTCAAAAATGACCAGGAATTTCAAAAGGAACCAAACGAAAGTTGCAGAAATGAAAAATGGCTGGCAGCTGACTTATCAACAGAAACAATGAAAGCCTGGGGAGAGTGGAATAATACCTTCAGTGTACTGAAAATAACTGCCAACCGAGAATTCTAGATCCATTAAAATTATTCACACCGATGATGCATAATGCAAGGGTACATGTTGTATCTATTAGTATAAATGTCTTAACACAATAATTAAGTAAATGAGATGAGGTATATATTAACTAGTGTGATGTAAGCATTCCTAATTCTATATGAAATCATCACATTGTACCCCATAAATGCATTAATATACACATGATCTATGTGTTTATGATTTAATAATACAAAAAAAGTATTCCTCAGGATGGCAAAATGAAGACATTTTTCAAAGAATCAAAAACATATTTTACTAGAAGCAGGCACTTACTAAAGAACATTTTAAAAGATATATACTTTAGGAAAAAGGAAATAATATTCAAAGAAAAGTCTGAAATGTGAGGAAGAACAGTGAGAAAAAAAGGAATGTATAGATAAAAATTTTAAAACATACCAACTGATTATCAATGCTACCTAATGAATGATATTAGAATAAAGACAAGATAGGACAAGTTACATGTTGGTTGAAATAACCAACATCTAACTCAGAAGGATGTGATTATAGAGTTCTAAAGTTTTCACACTGTGTTGGAAAAGAATGAGGATAATAATTTCAGACTTCATACTAAATATGCATGTTTAAGATTTGTAATTCCTAGTATATTACTTTAAATTAGTAGAGTTAAAATTAGAATGAGAGGGCGGTGCCTGTGGCTCAAAGGAGTAGGGCGCCCACCCCATATGCTGGAGGTGGTGGGTTCAAACCCAGCCCCTGACAAAAACTGCAAAACAAACAACCAACCAACAACAACAACAAAAAAATCAGAATGTGAAATAAAAATCTATAATTAATACATATGATATAAGAAAGGAGAAATGAAGAAACTAAAACATGAAAGTGCAGTATCAGGTGTAAGAAATCACACCAGCCATATTGGTACTTTCGGGGGAAAGACAAATTTACATATGGACATTTAAAAAATCCAGCTATATGTCATTTAAAAGAAAAACTTTGAAAATAAAGAGATGGAAGAAGACATATATGGAAAATACAAATCAAAAGAAAGCTGGGGCATTTATATTAATGACGGACAAAAAAGACTTCAACGCATTACCAGAGGTAATTGTTGTATTACAGGAAACTAAAGCCTATTGATAAATTATTAAAATTAATGAGAGTTTAATAGATTTACGAAGACTAATATATTAAAATAAAAATTGATTATCTTTTCATACACCATACATAGGTAAAAATACACTAAAACATCATTTGTAATGGCAACAAAACATATTAGACATCCAGGAATACATCTAACAAAAGATGTACAAGACTTCTGCTAGGAATATAGTAAGATGCTATTGGAAGACATTCAAAAAATAACAAAGGATGTTTATAGACAGTGAGGCTCATTAGCATAAAGATAACAATTCTCCAATTGATTTATAGAGTTAATAAAATTCTAATCAAAATCCCAATGTATGAGAGTATTTGTACATATGCACGGAACTCAATACATTTATTGTGAAATACATACGGTTAAGAACAGCCAAGATTGTTATAATTCATTAAGTTGGTACTATAATTTTTTATAGTTCAATGTTTAAGTTTAAAAAAAGGAGAACAGGTGAGGGGATTAGCCATTAAGACTTATTATAATTATAAAAGTATAACAATTGTGAGATAATTTGGTGCTGATGTAGAAATACACAAACAACCAATGGAACTTAGTTATGCACACACAGGAACTTTATCTGCAACAAAGCAGTGAGGGAGAAGCTCATTCGAAAAATTACCTTAGGACAAACAGTTACCATACAAAAATAAATACATTTTATCCATATTTTATGTGTGAATCAATTTTTTTTTTCAATTTCTAAGCTGGTTTAATTTAAACAAAATAGTAGTTGATGCTCTGAACATAGGTCATAAAGCAAAATAAACATATCAAATCACCTTTCAACAAAAAGAAGGCCTACAACACCAATCTTCCTGGTGATTTCTAAAATTAGAGAATTGATAGTTTTTCTTTTTAAAAAAATTTATTTATTATTAAATCATATTTGTGTAATGTGAATCAATTTAATATGAATGAAAGAGTTAAATGTAAAGGCAAAGCTTTCAAAAATTTAGAATAAAATATAGAGAATATTTTTATGACCCTCGGTAATGGGTCATTTTCTTAAACCGAATACAAAAACATGGAAACCATAAAGAAAATGACTGATAAATTCAACGATGCTACAGTTTGGAACCTCTTCCTGTCTTGACTGGGAACCCAGTGAGAGCAGGGGCTGTTGCACCTGTGTCTGATTCCCCAGCCACGGTGCCTGCAGAGGGCCTGGGAGAGGCGCCATGAAAGGATGAACAGCGTCCTAGTATTGCTCTAGATGGAGAGCTGAAGTCAGTCCTGCTTCCCCCTCACCCTCACTCCTGGCATCCTAGGGATACTAACTCCATCTTGGATTTCACCACTTCTTTCTGCAAAGGTTGCTGTGCTCACTTGCTCCATCGGTCCTAACTGGCTGCCCTGCTTGCATGCCATCTCTGGCAATCCAGGCTCCACAATGCACCCTGATCTCATCAGTCCCCTGCTTTGAAACTCCCTTTAAACATAAAAAAAGGCATTATGATGGCCCCCAGGTCCCTACCCAAACAAGCCCCCTCCCCCTTTTTTTAAAGACAGAGTCTCACTATGTAGCCCTCAGTAAAGTGCTGTGATGTCACAGCTCACAGCAACCTCCAACTCTTGGGCTTAAGTGATTCTCTTGCCTCAGCCGCCCAAGTAGCTGGACTACAGGTGCCCGCCACAATGCCCAGCTATTTTTTGTTGCAGTCATCATTATGTTTTAGCTGGCCGGGGCCAGGATTGAACCTGCCAACCTCAGTGGATAGTCGCCATAACCACTATGCTATGGGCACCAAGCCAACAAGCCCCTACTTGTCTCCTTCTTCTCCATCCTCACCTCCTAACACCACCTGTCACTCTGTATAGTCCAGCCACAATGGACATTCCAACCCTCCCAGGCCACTCGCTCTTTTCTGCATTAAGCTACCCCCCCAGAACGGGCTGCACCGACCCCCTCTGATCCAATCCCTACAACCCCAGAACGGGCTGCACCGACCCCCTCTGATCCAATCCCTTCAACCCCAGAACGGGCTGCACCGACCCCCTCTGATCCAATCCCTCCAACCCCAGAACGGGCTGCACCGACCCCCTCTGATCCAATCCCTCCAACCCCAGAAGAGGCTGCACCAACCACCTCTGATCCAATCGATCGGACGCGCGAAGGGGCTGGACCGACGCGCACTGTGGCTGT